>JAHWFP010180652.1:0-12743 GCA_023313725.1 Lithobius niger | reverse complement strand
AGTTGCTTTGGTGGTTCGGCTGTCGATCTGTTGTGTTGGTTGAGCTACTTGGCCTAGCTCTTCACTCAGTTGCTTTGGTTTTTCGGCTGTCGATCTGTTGTGTTGGTTGAGCTGTGTGGTCTAGGTCTTCATTTAGCTGTTGTGAAAGTGAGGTGATTGGCCTGGGTCTACACTAAGTTGTTGTGTTTGGAGTGATGAGTGTTCTTCTGGCTTATTACTACTTGGTATGCCTCTCCACCTAGTTGTTTGGTGGTTGGCTGTTGAAATCGTATGTTGTTTAGGCTAGTTGTTCTGGGTTTTCACCTAGTTGATGTCATGATTGGGATGTTGATTTTTTCTATGTAGGTTGGGATGGTTGGTCTCAATCTTCATCTAGTTGTTTTGGTGGCTGAGCTTCCTGGTCTGGAATACCTAGTTTTGGTAGTGGTTTGGCCATTAATCTGTTGTGTTGGGCTGGTTGGTCTGGGCCATCAAACCTAGCTGTTGTGGGGGTGGCCTAGTTGGTCCGGGTATTCATTAAATATTTAGGAACTTGTGCAACAATATAAAATATGCGTAAAACGACACCTGAAAGCACGTTTGTCACGTATTTCCATTTTTTTTAATGATTATTGGTCAATTCCAACTAATGCGCTTGCCTACTGCGTCTTCATAGCTGTTATTTTTTTACTAGAGTGATCTTGATTTAACTGATTTCATGTACCATGAAGTATGATTTAGTGGAGTATTTCTTCAACCAGATTACGTTCTTTTATGCTTATGTGCATTTGTACTTGTATTATATAGGCCTACGTTTGTTTGTGCCTTTTTTCTGGTGGAATGTAAGTGGCCTTAGTAGTGTTTTAACATTTTGGCAATTACGGCCAGTAAAGAATAAAGAAATAACGTTTTAAAACACTTAACGTAGCACTGAAAAAAGAGATACAGTTTACTAACCCACAAATAGTTTTCATTAAACCAAAATGCTACAAACAATACTTGGGTAAGGTAGGGGGGAGGGCAGATTAAGGCCTAATCGCCCGTCGACAGCCAGGTCATTAACGCCGACCGCAGTACTTAAGGTATGTAACGTAATTAAGTTCTTTAACGAAATTAAGGTCTTAAGCCAAATTAAGTATGCTGTTTCCAAGGGCTATATGTTCATTCCACTTTGCATTGAGTTTAGCTAACGTGATTGTTGTCCACATTTACTTTTTGTGACTCTTAGCTACTTATTCTATGTTTATTCTTTGTTGCTTTTCGGGTTCATCACGTGCACCTATTCTCTTGGGCTATTCAGCGGCATTTGTGACGTTGATTTGCCTTTTTTTCTGGAGCTCTTTAGCTGCTAGCTTTTAAGCTTTTTGTTTTGTCCTTTTCTCCCTATCAAATAGGATTTATCTTTCTACAGGTCATTTGCTTGTAGCTCGTACGGCTCTCTTATGTTGTTGGCCTAAATTAGGTATGGATTTATTTCAGTTTTGATGCGAATGACCATTTTGTTTTCGTGCCCTGCCCTCTTCCTTCCTTCTTTTCTTCTTCAGCTACATCTGCTGGGTTTTACCACTGTGACTCTTCAGCTGCATCTTTGAGATGGTTGCCTTTCCCTTGTAGCTATTTAGTGGCGTGCTTTTAATCTCTGTGTTATTCCCCTTTTCTTCACCCCTACCTATTTTTACAGGTCATTTGTTTGTAGCTCTTCAACGGTCTATTGTATTGTACCACGAATTTGGACTAGATTTGTTTAAGTCGTGGTGCAAATAACCTCTGTACCCAAGTACCCTTCATTCCATAATCTTCCTTCTTCCTTCCATAATCCAATTGCTTACTTTATTTAGTCTACCTGAATAATTTCTGATTAATTTCACTGAATATTTTTTTTTTTGTCTGAATAATATTCGCTTTCGAGAATCAGAATCGTGACCCAATTTTAGTGATTCAAGAGCGGAAATCCACAAACAGGGCATGGAATACATACATAGAATTTAAAATGAATTGGATGATTCTAAAAAAAAAATTAACGTTGATAAAGACATACTGACAACATCAGCACATGACGAGAAAATTATTTGCTCTGCTTCGCCACGGCATGAGTCACACAAATGTTCAAACGTGAAAGAAAACAAGGAAATAGTCTGCAAGAAGTTATCAGTCATTTAAAAGAGCGATTTCCTTAAGGCAATACTATAACTCTGTTGGTAGGCGAATCATCACTTGACAGAAATGATTAGACGTCACTCATTCCTGAAGTGTTTGTTTCAGATAACAGTGATAACAATCACAAAGCAAACCACTTCAAATTCACGAGATCTAGTTACGGAATCGATAATGTAAAGTCATGCTAGATTAAAACACGGAACAGTATGGTACGAAGGACAGGTTTAAAGCCATTAAGGGCCGCGTAAACTGAATTATACGCTGATACAGAAATCACGAATTATTAAATTCCATGAAAGCAAACAAGCAGGAACACCTTTTTGCTTTTTGATTCAAGGACAAAAATAAAGTCTGTCAAGGGTATCCATCCCCCACCAGATATGAGGAGCCTCCCCCTACCCTAATTTTGTTCAAATCCCCTCACCCTCCCCTAACGTTCACTACTTTCATTTATGGCTGTCGTAAGACGACCGGGGGAAATGGGTAGTTTAAAATGAATCCAAGCTGACTGTTCCATGTATTCCTATCTGTTCCGACACTATCGGAAAACGAATTGGGCGGTCAGCATGGAAAACTGGCCATGTGATAATACAGGATACCTGTCTGCTTCGTTTGCCAGTTATGTACCATGTTTAAATTGTTTATTATATTCAGGTAAGGCAACCAACACAAAAAAAGGGAGGGGCTAAGGGCAATATCGGGCTGGTTGGAAATGATGGCAAAATATCGCCCAGTGTTTTGTGGAGATGGAGTAACAAGTATGTCATCCCAGGAATACCTTTTGATGATGATGAAGAAATGATATTCAGTGTAGGAGAGTTGCAAACCCCCCCCCCCCCCTAAAAACACGTGAATCGAACAGATTCTCACGTTATCACCCTACTTCATGGCTTCTTTTGGCACCCCTAAATCCCGTCTTCCGTTTTCACTGCTGCAGCTAATGTTAGCAAGTGTAGGGTGGTTTCCATCTCAATTTTGTAAATTCCTAATTTTAGTTTTGAGTAATTTATAACGTTTTGTGCTGTGCGCATCTCTAAGGTTTTTTTTAGCAGCCCCAATGGAGGATCGTAGAGGGGTTAGCCTTGGTAGCAGGTCTTCTTTTTTTTTGCTTGTAACATATTACCTTGCGATTATTGATTGTTATACATTACATTTCGTATTGTTACTTGAGTGCTATTTTATACAACTATCTTTTTTTTACTTTTCATTTCGAAACTACTGAACTGTGGTTATGAAGCCAGTAACTGACCAATAAATAAGTAATTTAATCATGTTGGCCGCCCAGTTTTGCGGTCTCAAAATTAGAAGGGGGACCCGTACTTCTATCGACACGGTGTCACGTTAATTCCTGAATTTTCTTAAATACTGACGCCTTCCCCGTGGAACCTGGAATTACAGAAACTCCGGTCTTAATTTGCTTTACAAGTGCTCGAACTAATCCGGAATTGTGGTAACACGTAGTTACCTTAACTCTTGTCTAATTTGACAATAATATAGTTGCGGTTTCTGATGTTATATGTATAGCCGCAGCGAGAGAGGCAGCATGAGCGAGGCAGGGATGTTATTTATGGTAATTTTGGTTCCCTTGCAGGTGTCCATATTTCACAAAAATCAAGAGCTAGGCTAACTACGTGTTACCTCAATGTCGGATTATATATCAGACACTTTTAAAGAAAGTTAAGAATCCGAGTTACTGCAACTCCGGGTTCCGTAAGGGAATCAGTATTTGAGAAAATCCCGGAATTAAAGTGACGCCGTTGGTCGATACAATTCCAGCACCACATTCGAGACTGTGTCCTTTTGTTTTAACTGTAGTATTTATATGGAAGCCAGGAAACTTTCAGTTTGAGTCTCAACGACGAATCAAATCAAGATACCAGTGATAGATGTCGCGTGCCAAAATTGTGACAATGCATGGTTGTACGTTTCTCTTGTGAATACATTGTTGCTCTACAAAACTAATTATGATTTAGGCCTATGTTTGTTATTTTTTTCGGTTTTTTCCTGAGCTGTGGGCTGTGGGGGTGTTTTTGCTTGTCGAAGTCGGATACTTCATGGATATTTATTGTATCCAAGTTGGCGAATAGCTTTTTGCTCTCCTTCCTCCGTTCATTTATTTTCAGCACTGCACATGGCTTCGCTGTCATCATGTGCTCTTGGGTAATATTATCTCAATGAGCTCTACCGGTTGGATGGTTTAGGTAAACTTTGTTGTGTTTTTGTACCTTAAGTAAAATGCACGTATAACTTTTGTTTAAAGTGTTTGGTAATTTTTTCTTATGCTTGTTGAAGTTTTTTTGTTGCGTTATGTTTTTTTCTGTGGGGTAAACCCTGCATGCAAATCTGTTTGCCGCTATTTATTGCCAAGGTGTGGCGTGAGTGATGATACGTGGACACTATTGTTTGGGAGAGAGAATCGAGGAGACATCGAGTTTGTGATCCAGAGGTGGCTGCAATTTACAGGTGTTTCACAATGCAGGCATTGAGGAAAGCATTCTATTTGTCATTCGATTTTTAACCTCTTGTTGTCATATCTCCGCCATTTTTCAGCCCTGAACAGCAACTAACATTTGGGGAAAGATCATGCCTAGGTGAATATGTATTTTTGTAAGCGATAATTAAGAATTAACGGTAATTAACGTCCAGTCGATAATTGTGCATTTACGAAATTTTGGTCTCCCGTTGGCATTTAAGTGACACTCATTACAGTGTTTTAATAAAGCTTACAGTGTTTACAGTGTTATAAACTAAATATCACATTGCATGTTTTAATAGCTATATAACGTGTCTGCCACCTTTTTTCGACAAAAAGTGTTTTGTACGACTAATGTGGAATAATTTAGATCTGATAACTGAAGTTGGTTCAATCGCTGCCTGGAAAAAGCAAGAATATGAGGCTAAAGAAGAGTTTCACTACCGATTACATCAAAAGAAAATAGACAGTAACATGTGTGCTTGTTCCAACTGAAATATGTGGGGATGTGTAGAATTAGTAGCGCAAAATTTAATTGCTGTTCCTTTCTTTCTCTCCCAATCTTTATGAGAAATAAGGTCAAGGGGGCGTCCATCTTGGGTATACTAGGGAGTGTAATTAGTGTAACTGGGGAGTGTAAATAGTGGTGTAATTTTCCGTAGCGAACTAGATTTTCCTCTTCGTGTGGTTTTAAGGAAGATTTGTTTATTCACTGTTTACTCTGAAAATACAGTTTGTTGCATACGCAGTTATTGCAGTTTATTTCCTAGTAGCCATATTTCTCGGGTCAATTTTTCATGTGGGTTGTTATTAAACCAGATTTTTTAACAGAAATTTACCTAGAAAGAAAATTCCCTATTAGAAAGTATAGAATAAGAAATTAATTTAACTCTACAGAAAGGTTATTGAGTAACTCCCACTGATAGTATTCTTACTGATATGATGTTTACGATTAAATATCAACTATTCGGCTTAAACGTTTCAAAAAAAGTTGTTGGTATTCCACGTCAAAATCGGTCGACGAAAAGTGAAAAAATCTTCAATTTGGTTTATTACCGATCTATTTGGATTTTACATACCGATCCCATTTGCTAGCGATATTGCAAATGTCGGTAAGGAATTACGTGAGGCACTCTTAATCTGTAATCGGGATTGCCCCAGCCTTACAAAATATGCCTTTAGTTGCTTACAGTTAACAGACACATGTGAGACCGCTGATTTTAACAAAGCGACGGCGTTAAATTGGGGCAAAACTCGTGAAATTAACACCGTCGGCTTTGATTTGAGGCCGTGTGGGAGTGATCTTGGAACCATGAGGTGTTTTATGTGAAGAAAGCTTTACTAGGTGTTTTAACGTTCTCTCATTCAGGTTTATTTTCGTCACACGGTTGGGGATTCGAAAGTTATAACCAACTGTCAACACAAATTTACAAGTGTTTATGGTTCAAGATGAGGAAAAGTCTGACACAAATATACATTTCCATAATTTGAGGTAATTATCCACGGTATAGTCGGACACAACAAACAAAGTAAGTTTACTTATAAAGTCTGACGTTCAGGTACCGATGAAGTCAAAACATTCAAAAAAGTCCGTCGACGGAGTTTTTTTTCTTCAGCTGGCAAAAATTAAGTAAAAATAACCAAATTCAGCCCACAGCTGTCGTCGCAGACGAACAGTCTCAAATACATTTCAGTCAACCAGATTCGGGTTCGCAGACCCTGATTTAACTCGTCGTCAAAACGCCAACAAGCATGAGGCAGGAAGAATAGAAAAAGGAAAAGAACAAAACGGTTACCAATGGTTACATGTAAAACAGAAAAGTAAAGACAGAAACACACTAGAGTAGCACGCTAATAGTGACCATCACTATGACCAAAAACATAAGCCCCAGACAAGGTAATACATTCATACAAAACCACTATAGGGATTCACACCAAGGAACTCACCACAAGTCGCAACCATCGGCCAGGGAAAACAAGTGGATAAAAGATCTAAGTTTCTTATATTTTCACCCTGGACGCCGTACATCGCGTCAGATTTGATTTGATTTTAATTGAGAGCCGTTGCATAACGCCAACTGTTTAACAGCAACAATCACTGTTTTAACAATCGGATGCCTTTAACAATTAGAAATGGCTTCGCATCGCATTATTGTTTGGATTTTGGCTATTGGTTCATTTTGTCAGCCTGATGGTTCCTCAACCCCATGTCCGATTACGGAGGTTTCTTTTCATAAACCTAGCCCGGACTCCCGTGGTACTGCATGCAACGTGTGGTTTGGATAGTCCTTGTGGTTTTTGCGTAATGCGCGGTCTAAGGTTACATTGGGGTGTCTTCATAGCGGAGCTACGCTCCAGTAAATAAATTTTTCCAAAGGGCATTTAACCGAGCTGTGGGATTCGGCCTATTTTCTCTCATGCTCCCCTTTGAAAGAACCTGTGAATCTCTACTTTCCTGCCCCTTTTCTCCGCCCTCTTCCCCCTTGGTGGTAACGTTTAGAAAAAATAATCATCTCGTTGATAGATGATAGAACGGGCGTTAACTGGAAGAAAGAAGAAGTCGTATGCCAGCCTATAGAGTATAGACACCTGCACGTCTCCTCGGGGTAAATTTTCCACATATGGGCCTCTCATTATCAACTATTAGGGTTAATGATTGTCTTGTCGAAACGGTAAATTGTTCTTCTCTCTGGATCATAATTGGAAGTTATTGGAGGTCTATTGAGGTTTTTAGCTAGTTTTCTAAAAGCTAGTGAAAGTCTTTTTATTTGTTCCCCTTTGGGTTTTGTGGCAGGTTTTCTTAAGTTTGAGGTTTATGTGTTTGGACGTTATCTACTCCCTCCAATTGTAAGAAATTCGCCCCTCCTTCAGAAGATAGTGGCGATTGCGAAGCAACAAGCATTTCGTTAAATGTCTCTGTTTTGTACTCTCCGGTGTGTAGTCGTTGTTGAGATACACTGGCACTTTAGTGAATTTTGTGCATCCTTAGCACGATGTAGAAATTCTGGTGCTGTGGGCATTGATGGAATAGGTTATGACGCTATCCGGCGACAGTCCGAAGAAAAACAGAGGACTCTAGTGTCTCTGTTCCAGCAAATTCTTGCTAGGTCGTCTGTTCCGCTGGCTTGGATGTTTACCATCTTGGTACCAGTGCACAAGCCTGGGAGTAACAGGTCGGAGGTAATGAATTATCGCCCGATTGCTTTGGTATCATGTGTTAGGAAGGTGTTTGAGAGGATGGTTGTCCGGCATTTGAGTTGGCATCTCGAATATTATGAGTGCCTGGCAGGAGTCCAGTTTGGATATCGTCCGAGGCTCAGTGCACAGGACGCTGTGCTGTTCCTGCTTTCTAGTATTCGTGAGGCATGGGCGCCAGGCAAAGTGGTGTTGCCCGTCTTTTTGGACATCAAGGCGGTCTATGACACTGTGTCCATAGCATGGGTCAAAGCCTTCGTGCACGAGATGGGAGTGACTGAAAACTTGTTGACACAATTGTGGCTCTACTGGGAGTAAGGACGTTTGCAACGAGGGTGGATGGTAGTTGGTCATCAGAGGAAACCACTGACAGGGGGACTTCTCCAAGGAAGCTGTTTAAGTCCAACACTCTTTGCAATGGCCATTAATAAAGTTTTGGTAAAAGTTGGTGTGGCGGCTAACATCGTCTGTTATGTGGACGACGTGGCGGTCTGGTTTGTGGGAGATAGGTTGGATCTGTTGGTGGAGCGTGTGCAGAGTGCTCTGGACGATATACAGTGTCATCTAGGAGAAAAAGGTTTGCTGCTGGCTCCAGCTAAGACGGAGGTCGTGGTATTCGCTCGCTTTGTTGCTGTGGCAGTTGAACAAGTGAAATTGCAAGTTGGTGACCAAGTGATTCGGCCAAAGGACAGTGTGACGTATCTTGGGGTAGTGTTAGATGTTGCTCTAGAGTGGTCTTATGATGTCGCCAGAGTGAAGGAAAAATTACTGGCGCATGCAGCTGTGCTGCGAGCTCTTTGTGCAGGCAAGTATGTGAAGAGAGGCACGCTTTTGGCAACGTATAGGACTTTTGTGAGATCGGTGGTAGATTATCACCTCCCATTTCTGGCTGGCTCCAAAAGGCATCTGAAAGCCCTTCAGGTAGCAGTGAATGTGAGTTTGCAATCAGTTTCGGGCTTCATGGCCTCCACCTCAGTCCAAGCACTGTGGGTGGAGTGCAATGAGCAACCACTGGAACTGAGGGCTAAAGATTTACTTGTTTTGCTGTGCCTCTGCAACTTGAGTTGCGGCCGAATGGATCTGGTTGGTAAAATCCTGAGTGACTATAGTACCTTGGGAGAGAGTGCACGGACCATACTAGGAAAGGCAGGAACAGGAATTTCGCTGTTGCAACAGGTTTCTGGTCAGATCTGCCTGTGGCCAGGGCGCGAGCGCTCAGTCCGTGTACCTGGTGTCCAGAAGTGCTTCAAGTGTTTGAGAGTGGGGCCACGGTCTGTGCAATCTTTTCTGATCCCTCGTTTGTGCAGGGGTCGGAATTGCGATTCCCTCACTAAAGATTGCTGTGAAGCGGCGAGTTGAGATGGTCACATCGAGCACACTATATGAGCTGTTGGCCATTTCGGTAGCGTTGGATGTGGCTAGTGATGTGGAACTGCCTTCATTTACACTTTGCACGGATTCTTTGGCTGGCCACAAATTCCTATGCTCGGCGTGTGAGGGACTTGAGGTCGACGATCTGTTAGTCTACGCGATCCTCTGGAAGTTTTGGGTTGTTATGCGTAACAGTTATGTACAGTTTCAGTGGGAAAAGGGTCACTGCAGGAACCCGGGCAATGTTCCGGCGGATGGGTTAGCACGGGAAGCGGCAGTAGGGCAGTGCCAGAACGTCACCCCTGCACTTTCTGTGAGGATGCGGTGAGCCATTGTAAAGCAGTGGTCGCTGTCACAGTGGCAGAACGATTGGGAGGTGGCAAATGTAGCCAGGGGCTTTTATGCGGTGCACCCGTAGTGTATGACGAGGTCTAACATTGATAGACTCTGTTTCCGGGAGGCAAAGACGGATTCCAGGCTGAGGGTTGGGCATACGTTGTTGCGGGCGCATCAGTATCGGTATGGGTGGACAGGCTGAACGAATTGTCTGGTGTGATGCCAGAGCACGTTCTCCTGGTGTGTAAGAAGCATGCACAAAAGCGGCTGCTGATAGCTTTGTGGGTGCATGAGTTAGGTACAGTGCAAAAGCTGTTAGGGCACATGAGTGGCACGAATCCATTTGTCAAGCTTCGTGCAATTGCAAGGTTCTGCTTTGATTCGGGCATTAGTGTGTGGGTGGGCCCCTCTCCCTTACCTCTGCCTTCGTCCCCTGTGCCTACTCTCATCACTCCCTCTCATTCCTCTGTACTATTGTCTGTGCTTTTGTCTGCTGCCGATATGGGGGTCGCAGTTGTGTAGTGGCTCACTAGGAGTGAAGAGGTGTGTTGTTCTACGGTAGTGGTGGTTGAATGTGGTGTGATGGTGGCTCGAAGTGAAACCGGTATTGTTGTGGCTCACCGAAACTTTCCCTAAATGGGGCAGAGAAAGTGAGCCGCTTAGTCTTGTGCGTGGTGGATCCTATTACAGTGTGCCTATGTGATAGAGATGAAGAGGATGAGGCGAGCGTACTGCAACAGGTGTGATATGTAGCGGTGTAGCGGTTTGAAGTGAAATCGGTATTGTTATGGCTCACTGGAACTTTCCCTAAATGGGAGAGAAAAGGTGAGCCGCCTTGCCTTGTCTTGTGCGCGGTGGCTCTATTACAAAGTGCCTATGTGATGTGCTGCTGGAGATAAGGGGTATGGACAAAGCTTAATGCAACAGGTGTGATTTGTAGCTATGTGGCAATAACTGGCAGGTTGAGTCAAGATGGAGTTGTCATTAGTGTGGTGTAATGTGATGGTGAGGTTGATGGTGTGTAAGTCGATGTGTAAGTAGGGTAACGTTGTATATAGTGGGGCATAAGGCTATGGGCCTTGGCTCCGAAATAAATGCTCGTGAAACGTTCCTGATTTTCTCTTAAATCTTCAAGATTTAAACCGAAGGGTGCAATGTCCTTAATTCAAAATTGGGCAGCTGACACGACTGAATGACTTATTTAGTTCTTCAATGCGGGCTTCGGGAATCCAGTTTATTTGTTTCCATGATTGTTTGCCACGATATTGCATCTGCCTGCAACAATGCAAAAGCAACTGCCCATCAGATGACACATGCCAAATCAAAACACACGCTAGTGCGTTGCCATAAAAGAATAGACATGGGACGAAGCTTGAGCGGAACATGAACCTAATTGTGCATTTCTAATGCTCAGTATTTCCGAAAACAAAATTGGGTGGGCAGAGTAAATACTGTACAAATGATAGACCAGGCCGTAGCAATTACAATAAAAGAGAAGAGAAAAAAAGCAAACAAATTAACTGAACAAAAAACGGCTTCGACGTTTAGAAAAAAGGATTAGAGCTCGTATCCCATAGTCACAGCTGTCAAGGAACACGAATAAAAACGGATTATAGTTCACTCGAATGCAACGAACTATAATTTGAACTACAATTCCAGGGAAGAAGGATAGTGACATGCCAGCATCCATGCACACGCATACATCACTAATGAAATAAACAAAACGAATGGATATTTCACACACAAAAACCACACTCACAAAAATAAAACATATACTCGTACATGAAAGAGAACGAAAACATAAACTCACAAACAAATACGAAACAGAGGCCATAAACAGCAAAACGCATACAAAATAGAAAGATTAAAAATACATACACACAATGAATAAGTACTCACACGAACTAAAACAAAAAACATAAACACGCATTAAAAAAAACTGCCATAAATAGAAGTCTGTTGCAAAAATTGTAAATGCACACAAAATACACATATCGCCACTCACACGAATTAGACTTAAAATGTTAAACGAAGAAAATTAAAAAAAAAAACTATATAATACACAAATAAAGTGCATGCACACGTACAAACATTAAACATTTCAAATACAAACAGTGTTCACTTTCTGACATAACCATTGAGTAAAACGAATCATTGTTCCCTGGAATTGGAGTTAAAATTATAGTTCGATGCTTTCGAGTGAACTATAATGCGTTTTTATTCGTGTTCCTTGACAGCTGTGAGTATGGGGTTACGAGCTTTAATCCTTTTTTCTAAACGGCAAAGCCGTTTTTTGTTCAGTTAATTGTGATATGATATTGGTACTGGTGAGGCTATGCTATCAGCAGGGGAAAAGATTAGTGTTTTCTTAGAACAATGGTGGTATATTGACTTCCTGTTAGAAAAAGACCAATTCTTCAGTGAATTAATAAGTACATCTCAAAGTAATTTTATTGATGAAGTTCCAAAATTGCAACCAGTAATACACAGATCTCCCTTGAACCATGATCAAGTGGCTGATGTATTTTCTAAATATCCAAGGGAATTTGCAATGAGTTGGTCATTCCAGGACTGTGCAAATGCACACTGAGTTATCTAAAAAGAAGCCGATTTCGTCATCCCCTATTCGGGTTAGTCCTGCAAAATTGAAACATTACCCAAGACAGTCGAATTCAAATGTCAACTTCTCAGAATTCGTCTCCTTGTTTGTCAAAGTAAAAGCCAAATAAGAGTATCATTTTATAGTGGAGTTTCGTGTTGCCAACAACAATACTATTCTCGATGTTTACCCTTTCTATGCTATGAGACTCAATGGTAGCAGTTTTAGGGATCCCTAACCTTATAGCTACAATTGATCTTAGAGCAGCATACTATCAAATTACATTAGATCCTAAGTCTAGTCGGAGTGCTGCTTTTAGCAATCCAGGGGCATATTAGAAAATTCTTTTTATGATGTTTGGGTGTGAAGTGCTGAAAATGTTTTTCAACGTATGATTGGTAATCTCTTAAGGACTCAAGACATTTCTGTACCAGGGTAACATTACTGCCATAAATTATGTTTTTTCAGCACATGTTGCCAAAATAGATTACTAACAAAAACGTCAAGTGTGCCGTCAAAAAGGGGGTTATATGATTGAAGTTTCACTTTACTTGTTAAAATGTACACGGATAAAATTTGGATGATTTTTAATTGAAATAATCAAATGTACAATTGAGAAAATTGCATCTGTTT
>JAHWFP010180650.1:3522-19148 GCA_023313725.1 Lithobius niger | reverse complement strand
CAATTGCCATTAGACTGCACGAAATTAGTGGTGTTTCGCTAATGAATGTTCAAGGGCCATCATTTCCCCGGGTCGAAAACGTCATTGGCAACGACCTGAAGCAACAGCTAGGCAGGAAGTGGAAGCTGGATGAGCTAGAGAGTATGCTGCCCACCAAATACGGGAGGCCGCGAGGAGCGTCGGTTACAAATTTGAAGCAGACGACAACGATGTAGGAACACACGGAGGCCAAAAACTTTCGTCGGAGTGCCTGAGGATGGTGGCAGCCAGCCACCAAAAATTAGCTGGACATTAAAAAGTGTCCTCGTTGTGAAAATGAGCGGACATTTTCTACATAATTCCAGTAATTATGACTCTAATAGTGACGAGAACTTTCACAGTAAGGTAACGAACGATGTTTTCCTATCATATGGTTCGTTCTTCCGAGCAGGGTTTTTTAATGCGTTGTGGGAAGTGATTATTATCAGCTTGAAACAAGGTGAGTTAACAAAATTAAATTAGGTTGCTAGTAAATATGACACAAATTGCTGTACATAACACAAAGGTAAATTGGAATTAAGCAGT
This sequence comes from Lithobius niger, assembly GCA_023313725.1. Taxonomy (NCBI): domain Eukaryota; kingdom Metazoa; phylum Arthropoda; class Chilopoda; order Lithobiomorpha; family Lithobiidae; genus Lithobius; species Lithobius niger. The sequence continues at coordinate 18,584 of JAHWFP010180650.1, read as the reverse complement.
CGGTGAAAATCATGCACTAGAAAGAACATAGTGCACAAAGCCAACTAGTTTATGTATGTAAGTATTTACGTTTCATCCGAATGACGTGAGCCAATATCGAATTGTGGAACAAGTCCATCACCGGATCACTGATACCAACATAACCAATATGGCCACTAGTTCTGTGTACATGCAGAACCCAAACCAATATGGCCACTAGTCTACTGTGTACATGCAGAATGGAAGTAATCAGGTGACGGACTGGTTTGCCTGTTTGAATCCGGGTCAACGTAAGTGCACAAAGGTGGCTTACTGTAGTATGTTCTTTTTTTAGCACACGATTTTCACTGATGGCATAATAGTAGTGTAGATACGTACAGTCCTAGATAGGAAGTGACATCATACATCACGTGACCCACCTGAAGTGACGTCACAGAGGCCGAGCCCCAAAATGGCTATTCCCCAAAATGGCCATCGGTTTCGGTGTATGTTTGGTGTTCATTCTGTATTGTCAACAGTAAACAGTTGTTTATTGACGTTAAGGCACAACGTAATGCACCTTCGACGGTAGTACCACTACACGTGTGTAAAAAGTATATACGGCAAGGTGGTGATGAGACCACATCACTTTTTGTGTCAAGATGCGTAATAATTTGTACACAACTGATGGGAGAGAGAAAATATTTGAGGAAAATGGATGTACGCTTGCTCCTTAGAATCGGAGACAAAGGCTGAAGCCGGATTCTTTAGATGCCAGGATGAGGTTGATATCGTGTTCGAAGCCGTGGACTGTGTCATGTGTTTTCTTACTGTGAGGTGAGGCTATGGAAGTGGACGCCTGGACAAGATCCTTTAGCTGTACATAAAAAGGAGTCTGCTTACTGCTCATTTCTAAGACAGTGTCCAAATGAAAATTACTTCGTCAAAGACGAAGAAAAGCCCTAGTGTATCCTGAAGGTCAATATGAGTGTGATTGCAGTTGCACAGCCCTTTGGTACAGTCGACCAGACCACAGTAACGGGGCTCCTGTATAACAGGAAGTAAGGGTGGAGCAACGTCAGGAACAGTGATGTCAGCGATGGACTTAAATAAGAAATGTATAACTTGGTGTTTTGACACTTCTGGTGTTTTGATACTGCTATACAAATATACTTGATGTATAATTTGAATCAATCAAATGACGTCACCTCGGACGTAACAAGATGTCTGGATGAAAACTATGTTTCCGATGATGTAACTTTAGTATCAAATTGTATAAATCTTGAGACATTTGTGATATTCATTTATGTAAATAGGGGTGTGGTGAGTGGTGTCCCGTTAGGTTTTGATGCTGCACAGAATCTAGGCATTCACTTAAATGCTTTGGCTGAAAGGAATATGTCGCTAAATGTAACCTGATGTCATCAATAAAATGCCTGTTAATTGACTTCCGTGGTTATTAGTCTTTTGTAGTGAGACCTGTTGGCATGCGTCCAAGGACAATTCATGTGGGATGACACACAAAGTCACGAAGGACGTCACAAGTGAAATTTTCACGTGGAGCCTTTCGTAAAGTAGTTTTTAACCCTAACAAAATTGCTTGGACAATGCGTTAAAACAACACATTGCCCAACCTATTTGAAAATGAGATTGGAAATTTTTGTTTTGTTTTTTGTGTTCTATTGTTCGGTAAAATTTTGTTGGTAGTTCGAAAGATGACTAAAAGGAAGATATTGATTAAACCAACAAAATACTGAAAATCGGTGGGCAAAAACGGGGATTTCCCGTGGAAAAACCACGGCACATGGTTGAAAATTTTTCAGATTTTAGGAATAACGAGAAAATCAACCATGAAGCAGGCAAATTAAATCGAAAATTAGCTAATAAAAAGTTATAATTTACTGCAGTCTCGCCATTCAGTAAAAACACCATACGTGAAACAACGCGGCGAATATTAACGCCACACTGTATGCAATACAGTAAAGCTACAGTAATGTCGTAAAAAAAATAATTCCGGTGGTGGACTTACCGAGCTAGTATGACATATTTTTAGGTGGCACTGTTTGGTGATGCGAATTAGGGTGGCGAGAGGGGTGGGGAGAAGGTAGGGGGGGGGGGTTGGGGTAGAAGGCAAAAGGGAAAGGAGGCTGCGTGGTATATCAGTCGGCGACGTAAGGGGGCAGAACACTACGAATATGGTTGCTATTGAAAGTTGTTGGCTACACCTCGTAATTAGTCAATTTTACCTCTTTCTCCAATTAGATCAAGAACTACTGTAATCTTGTTGAATCTGTATGTCGACGGGGAAGGGGTGCAATCTTCTAAGTAAGGAGGTTATTGAGGCATATGGTGCATCGACGGCTAAGTTGGTAATGTCAGCCTCAGTCACAGTGCAGTGGTCCGGGTTGCCAATGCGCCATACATTGCAGTTATGTTCAACAAACCCCAAATCTAGGTCTCGTCATATATCTGTACCTCCTGCAAAAATTTAAAAACTACGAACAAGAGTTCAATGGTGACGTAAAGGGGAAGTGGGAGTGAAATTTTAGCTACAAATATGCTTGCACTTGAAAGTTGTTGGCCATTTAAGAAGAATTGTGGTGGAGACCACAATCCACGATCAGAGAGGAAGATTCACAAATGCTTCAACAGAAATACTTTTTTTTAAGTGTTTTGTAAACCTTCAGTTTTTAATTTAATTTAATTGAATGATTTGTTAATAGCAATTGCAAACGCCAGCCGAAAGGCATAGACTGTAGATTAAAGAAACACTATCAATGCTGGTGAGCCAACAATTAAGCCTCAACTCCCCCCCCCCCCCCCCCAACAATTATTCACCCGCACTTTCAGGAAACATGAAGATGAAAGGTTTGGTATACCATAAAAAAAAAGTATACATGGATTACAAACAAAAATATAAAGTGTGTTGGCGGCAAAATATTGAGCGTTGCCATATTAGGTGTTTTTCAGGTCGTACAACTTTGCCTTCAGGTGCTGATGACCTTTAATCAAGCAAGGGAAGTAATCTGGACTTCACGCATCTGCACAAGATACAACTCAAGTCCAGAACTTTCTAGCAACATTGAGAAGTCGAAGACCGGATGTGTTTGGAAGCCGTAACCCCTGGCAACCAGCCTCCTCCTTAGCTTCAGATGAAGAAAAAGTCTTCACTCCTTCTGGCCTTGCGCCATTGTACACTTCGTCCCCTTTCGAATATCTAATTTGTAAATATGGTCATGTAATTTTTTTTCCCCCACAGCATTAAACCTGCTGATTGTTTGATGTTCATGATGTTCACGGTTTTTTTAATCCACGGTAGAAACCTCCAACAATTGATAGCAGAACGATAAAATTTTTTTCCCCTTCGTATGCGGATGCCAACCTACAAGGGAAAGAACGCTGGACTCAACATGGAATTTAAAGCTACAAGACCTACAGCGTCAAGAAGTGTGTCATGGACAGCAAATCTAAGGCAAGTAAATTCATATTTTGGTTAGAAGGGGTCCCGTCAAACCATTGATGACGTTTTAAAGTTTTCTTTAAACTAGACAGTGATAAAAGGAATTTTGCGAGACTAATTTAAAGAAATTCCTAACCCAAGACAGTGCTAGTGCTAACCTTAACAGTTATGGAGCAAAATGGCTGCAAGCGCAAAATCCAATACCCTCCAAAATATACAGCTGTTAGATGGAAAAAATTATGCATCCTGGGCAGCTCGAGTTAAAGCGTTGCTTAAACACCAAGGGGTATGGAATTTACTTATGTCAGGAAAGCCAAAGCCCACCGACCCTAAAGAATTAGAGAAATGGGAATTATGCAATGAAAAAGCATGTGGCCTAATAACTTTATCTGTTGACTTAACGAAGATCCTAATACCAAGTAAACTTGTCAATGCGTCTGAAATCTGAAGTCATCTTAAAGACATTTATGAGCCCTCCAATATTTTACGTTATTTGTCGTTACGCAAACAGCTGCACGAGTTTCGAAAAACAAGTGACATGAGCGCAGCCGAATATTTAGGAAGAATGGGCACGTTTTTTCAAAATATCAATGACACCGGAAAAATTATTGATGACGAGGAGTTTGCATGTTACATAATTCTTGGATTGCCAGATTCGTACGATAACTTAGTGACAAGTTTCATAGCACGTTTAAAGAAGAATGAAACACTAAAATGTGCAGAAATTGAGCACTTACTGATAATGCATGAATCAAAAGAAAGCGCAGTGAATGATTCAAAACATGTTTCAGATAAGGCGTACTACGCAAATCCAAGACCTACAAATAAGCCTCAAGCCAACTCACCGTCAGTCACGTGCTTCCGTTGCGGCGGGGCCGGACATAAATCCCCCGAATGCGCCACCCCTAGTAATTCCCAGGAGCACAATAAAGAGTTTAAGCGAGGCGGTCGTGGAAGAAGCAGACCAAATTGGCGAGGTTCCAGGGGAGTGCAGCGAAGTCACCCTGTAAGTAGAGACAATTTCTCGTGTTTTACATATGCAAAATACGTTGGCGTAAAAGCGTTTGCTACTAAAGCAGGTTGGAGCCTAAAAAATGCACTAGTGATAGATTCCGGATCAGGCCGCCATTTTGTGTCGAATAAATCTTGGTTCATGAATACTTATGAAATAAATCCAGAAAGTGTAAAGTGTGCAACCAAAGGTGATCCAGTAATAACCAACATTGAAGGTAACGTATCTATTGATACCAATGGTGTTTTGCTCACAATGAAAAAACGTTATTCCTCCCGGAATTTGAAGTAAATCTTTTTTCCGTAGGACAAGCTATGAAAGCAGGCATGCAAATAATTTTTGATGAGGATAAGTGTGAAATTATTCATACGAAAACTGGTCGAAACATTGCTACAGCTCAATATATAGCAGGGTTGTTCGTAATTTTTAACCCAAATATTCACACGAAAAGTGCAAAAAATGCAAATAAAGCAGACACAAGTAAAAATATTGTTTCCAACCCACAAACCAACTACACAAGTGTGCAAAATGAAAAAAATGAAATAGTATGCAACCCTAGAATTTTGCAAATGCCTGAAAAGCAAAATCATGACTATGGACAGGTGCACGGTTTTGCAAATAATTTAAACAACAGCTTAATAGAGCAAAAAGACGTAGCTAAAACAAGCTATTTCAATAAAAATACGTACCTGTGGCATCGAAGTTTTATGCATGTCGCAACTTCAACGTTAAAACAAATAGCAAAATTAAATGCCCTTCGGGATTTTAGTGCACCTTCGGCAATTAGGCCAAAATCAAATGCCTGTACGCCCTGTCTCCAAGGCAACTCCAAAACAAAGCCTTTTAAATCAATGAATGCAGATCCCATTGTTAAATGTCTTGATATTGTGTACTCGGATATTGTCGGGCCATTCCAGACGCCTACCATGGCTGGCTCAAAATATTTTGCAACATTCATTGACGGCAGAAGTCGCTTCACTCAGGTTGCGTTTTTAAAAACAAAAGACCAACTGTTTGAGAAGTTCCGTGAATATAAGTTAAGAGCAGAAGCAGCAACAGGATGTAAAATTAACATCGGACAATGGAACTGAGTACCGGAATTCTAAGATGGAAGCGTTTTTATTAGAAAATGGTATAAAACACCAATTCTCACCTCCCTATTCAGCATCCTCTAATGGTACTGCAGAACGCGCCAATTTGACAATTATGAGTCTCGTGCGAGCAACATTAATACAGGCTAAACTTCCCACCAGGTTCTGGGGTGAACTGTTAATACGGCAGTATATATAAGAAACCACTGCACAAACGTACGTAACAAAACGTCACACCACGTCAAATTTGGGAGAACTCGAAAATAAAGCCTACTGTGAAATACTTCAGGGCCATTGGATGTTTATGTTTTGCGCTCAAACCCCCAATGCAACGAAGCAAGACGGAAGCAAGAGGCGCCCCTGCATAATGCTAGGCTATGATCAACTCTCAAGAGCGTATAGATTATATGACATTAACAATGACAAGGTGATTGTCAGCCGAAACGTCACGTTCCAAGAGTATAAAGTAGGTTCGTTACGTCTATCCAACAATGTGCCGCAAGATGGAAAAGAGCTAGATTCCTTAATTGTTGACTTAAGTCCAAAGGAGGTAGAAGATGAGGTCGCACCATTTCAAGATAACCCAAGGTCACCAATTGCAAGCCCTACCGCAGCTCAGCCAAGGCCAACTGTTGGTACCCCAGATCAAGCTACAGTGAATAATTCTACTGTGAACAATTCGCAATCTCCAAGCATAGTCAGCCCTCCACTTCTTCAACCAAGGCCAACTGTACAAGCTTCGTCACCTCCCACCCAAAGAATAACTAGGAGCAGAGCCCAACGCGAAGGGATAGTAGTCCCAGACATACAAAGCCAGACTTCGCCACGGGGGGAATTGGGGCATCAAGCCGTTTTTGCCGAAGCCTCCGATATTTTTCAAGAGGACAATGACGATTACATCCTCGCTTTGTATGCAGTTCCAGATGAGCCTAGAAGTGTGAAAGAAGCAATGAATAGTGCCGACGCACACCAATGGAAGATAGCCATGCATGAAGAGTATGGATCTCTCTTAGCCAACGGCACATGGGAACTCGTCGACCTTCCACCAGGAACTTCAACGATAGGTAGCAAGTGGGTGTTGAAGCTAAAAAGAACGGTCACTGGAGAAGTTGAACGCTATAAACCTCGCCTCGTAGCAAAAGGATTTTCGCAAATCTATTGAGTACAATATTCCGACACATACGTGCCCGTGGCCGGACTGCCCACAATACGTTTACTAGTATCTGTTGCCATCCAGAATAATTGGTATATAGATCAGTACGATATTAAGACCGCATACTTAAACGGTTTTTTAGGAGAAGATCAGATTTATATGGTTCAACCTGAAGGTTTTGAGGTCCCTGGTCAAGAAAATAAAGTTTGCAGAATAATAAGGAGCCTATACGGCTTGAAACAGTCCGCCAGAAGATGGTACATTCGTTTTGCCGAACAGATGTTAAAGAAAGGACTCACAAGATGTCGTTCGGACGCCTGCGTCTTCTTTTACCGAAATGGGAAGGATTTCTGCGCCCTAATTGTCTATGTGGATGATATAGCAGCTATAGCCTCGAATGCAAAAATGAGATTGATGGCCAAATCGATCCTAACTGAAAGTTTTGAAATTAGACCATTAGGTCCGATAAACTACATGCTGGGAATCAAGTTTACAAAGACTAAAGATGGCACAATGTTTTTAAGCCAAACCGAATACATCAAGAAGGTCCTTGTAAAGTTTGGCATGCAAGACTGCACCTCGGTAGCCACCCCAGCAGTTGCAAGAGGTCAAGCCGCCCCAGACACAAGTGATTGTCCGGACAATATCCCTTTACGTGAACTCGTAGGATCCCTGTCGTACATAGCAAATGGGACACGTCCAGACATAGCCTTCACCGTGAATTGTTTAGCGCAGCGTGCATCAAACCCTTCCAAGGAAAATTGGATGGCCGGAAAACGCGTATTGCGTTACCTCCAAGGTTCGAAAGACTTAAGCCTAGCTGTCAGCCCCGACAGCACCGGACTTAAAATTTACACAGACGCAAGCCACGCAAGCGATCTAGAAACAAGACCTTCCACTACAGGCATTATAGCCACGTATGGTTCAGTTCCATTTTTATGGAGGTCAAATCTTCACGCACCGTTTCCCTCTCAACGATGGAATCCGAATACTAAGCAATTTCACAAGGAGTTCAAGAGTGCTTATGGACCCGTGAACTCTTGATTGAATTAGATGTTATACCGTCAAGTGAGATAAAGCCAATTCCGTTGCTTACAGATTCCCAAAGTGCAAAAGCCCATGCTGTAAGTTTCGTAGAAAAATCTAGGAAGAAACCCATTGATATAATCTACCATCATGTGCGTGAACGCATAGAAGATAAAAGCGTGGAAATTAACTATGTTCCTACAAAGACAAACATAGCCGACCTGCTGACAAAACCACAATCTGGAATACGGCATAATTACTTGTCTAATCTTATAAATGTTTATTGTTCCAGATAGATGCATTTGTCAAGGGGAGGATTGTTGGCGGCAAAATATTGAGCGTCGCCATATTAGGTGTTTTTTCAGGTCGTACAGCTTTGCCTTCTGGCGCTGATGACCTTCAATCAAGCAAGGGAAGTAATCTGGACTTCACGCATGTGCACAAGATACAAATCCAGAACTTTCTAGCAACTTCGAGAAGTCGAAGACCGGAAGTGTTTGGAAGCCGTAACCCCTGGCAACCAGCCTCCACCTTAGCTTCGGATGAAGAAAAAGTCTTCACTCCTTCTGGCCTTGCGCCATTGAACACTTCGTCCCCTCTCGAATATTTAATTTGTAAATATGGTCATGTAAATTATTTTCCACAGCATTAAACCTGCTGATTGTTTGATGTCCATTATGTTCATGGTTTTTAATCCACGGTAAAAACCTCCAACACATGTCAACAAGAAATTGGTTTTCAACAATTTGCTACTACCTTTTGCCTATAGGCCGAACCAATCTCAACTTGGTCACTTCTTTATAGGTTTTTGGTTTGGTTTTAATTTTGTTGTTATTTGTTTTATTTCGTTAGTTTTGGTGTGTTGATATCACTCCTTTGAAGGGCCGAACCACTCTCAACTTGGCCTCTTCACCAGTTTTTGGCTTTGGTTATTTTGCTTTGTTTTTAGAGTTGGTTTATTTTTCGTGAATTGGACGTGAATACAAAATGGCAACGTTGTTTAGATTTATCGTGCTTCACTAGTGTGTTTCTAGGCACGCACGTCAGTATACACGTTCTGAAGTGAAGTGAAGTTTATTGTTCGCATGGTGAATACAAATTATACAATATAAATGGTAGCTGTCAGGGAGATACTAACATTCAATCTTTTTTTTTTTTTTTTTAATTATAAATTAATTTCTTTGAGCCTTAAGTCAGCCGAAGCAACTTAATGCTTGTATGGCTGAACCGGCTCAATTTTGAACATTACCAGACTTTTAGAGAAGAAGAAATATCTGGTAAAGGGAGGTGCCAACCCGGGGATTCGATCCGGGAAACCTCCGATCATCGTAGGGGCCGAAAGATTGTCCAGAATTTGCCAGAATAGTTCCCATAGCCGCTGAAGGAGCATGGTAGCCTCTCACGCTACCCTGGCCGGCAGTCCTGGCGGGGACTTTGCCAAGGTCCCCTTTCCGAGGGTTCGACCAGATCCGCAAACCTCCAGCAACCAGGCTGAGCTCTCTCACAACTCAGCCACGATGACCACGATGACCATCTGAATGATTTAAAAGTATGCGAGTAAGTAAATATACAAATGTACAAGTAAAAATATTGAACAACCATTTGGAACAAAAGTCCTGCTTGAGTGAAACACTCGTGCGCAGGGCAGCTGGGAAAAAAGAGGGAAAATCTCAGTAATGATTGTAAACATTGTAAACATTGTAAACATAGTATGATAATACAAGAATTATTTTTTACGACAGCACCTATTTCAAGACTTTGGTAAGACTTTCTACTTCGTCCATACGAAGCAGCCATGATTGGAGACCTTTGCCAAATCTGTGCACACTAACACTCTTTCTTATGTACAGTATTAGTTGGTTATACATTGGAGCAATGTAGGTAAAATATTTATGAGCAGCCTGTGTATTAGTCTTGGGTACAATCACCTTATGATCACTTATAGCACGAGTAAAATGACAGCTAGCAACTGGATGACACAATGATGCCGTATGGTAATAGCAAACAATTTTGTGAAAATATACAGACCTTAGTGGAAGAACGTTTAATTCGCGGAAGAGTTGCATTGAGGGAGACCTAATTTTCCGAAAAGCCAGGGTTTTAACAATTAGTTTTTGCATTTTGAGGAGAGGTTGCAAATTGGTGATACTCATGCCTCCCCAGCATGAGATGCCATACTGCAGTACACTATTCACTAAAGCATAGTATATATTGACCATGGTTTTACGTACAGTAAACTTACGCAGGTAATAAAATATGTACAAGACCCTTTTTAATTTCTTTGCCAGGTAGTCAATATGTGGTGTACACCTCAGATGCTGGTCAAAGACTAGACCTAGGTACTTAACTTCGGAGGCCCTATTGATTTTGGGGCATCTGCAGTCTTTCGTTTGCTCGCATGATTTAAAATGGTACACAATATTCGTATCGTCAGTATTTACATTTTTCTTAAGCGAGAAAACAACATAAGAGGTTTTTTTTTACACTTAAGACCATCCTATTATGATCAAACCATGATCTCATTGTGCGAACTTTGGCTGTCCAATGAGAGACGATGCCGACAATACTAACAATGGTTATAACAATATTTTCGTACTTACGCGCCATCCCACGCCATCCTCGTTACACCCCTAGGCTCCGAACCATAAAAGGTACGCAGTTCGTATCGTACTGCAGCCATTTGTCCAATTTCATAGCTGGAAGCCTTCCCGTTATCTCGGTATCGATGAATAATCACCCTATGGAATTTAACATGGGGATGAGCGGACTAGAATTAGCTAGCTAGCTAGCTAGCTAGTTACACATTTTCAACGTTATTGATTTTGCATTGGAAGCAGCATAGCTGGCATTCAAATACGAGTTAATTTTCGTCAGGTGGGTCATTGCTCTTGATTTCAACACAATTTAAGCTTTTGTACCGCATTATTATTTTTCCCCAAGTACCTGAAATGTGCCCAACTATGCTTCAAGATATAAGACACTGACGCTATGGCGCCAATGATTTTTAAGACACTTGAATTGACGTGATGTTTGTTGTGATGATTGTTATCTACACTTGGCGCGACACACTAGCGTGTGTCTAGATAAAGTTGGAACAGACAGAATTTACTTTGTGATGCCCTCGAGCATACGTTAGTTGTTGTAATAATTAAATAAATGAAATGCTTGTTCATGTATTACAAGTGTCCGATTGAAAGGCTGTGCATCATACACGGCCTCGCCGTGTATATATATGATTGAAGTCGTCTCTCCAGCAAAACTGAAACTATTAATTTCTCCGTTTCTATTCAATATATTTCAAACAAACTTGGCCAGATAGTAGATAGCAACTTTTCCAAACTTCACACCAACTTTTATGCAATTCCGTGCAAGAGTAAACGTAGGAAGCCACACGTAAATTTTAAAACTGTTCACTTCTTGTTGTTGTTCTTCTTGTTCTGCTTCTCCTTGGTTGACACGGTTTCAGAAAAAACTACTGCACCTACCTAAAATCTGAAACATGATTTGAGCCAGAAATTTCCCTGGGCTTCAACCATACATGGACCACTTTTTCGATTGGTCCATCCATTCCGGAGTTACGGGACCCTAAACGATCATTTTGATTGTTTTACATTGTTTTAACCATTGTATTTAGGGAACAATGCCACTCACCAAACTCCACATTCATTCTTCGTGCGCACGTGTTATGTCTTTGCTAAAAAGTTGATTGTTCAACGGTAAAATGTAAGCAGCAGGGAATCTGGCTGTTGCAGACATAGGGCCTTAGGGCTTCGGGCAGATGACCAGGAGTGGTTAACGCTCGTTAAACCCTTTGAACCCTTAAACCCTTTGAAAGCAGTAGGATTGGTTGCCTCCTCAGTGAACGTGGCTTGTTATTGGCACCCGCTAAAACAGAAGTCGTGGTTTTTTTGCTGGTTAAACCGGTTACGCTTTCCCAGGTTTCGCTTGTGGTGGGTGATGTTGTGGTGACGCCTAAAGCGCAGGTTAGATATTTGGGTGTAATTCTTGATTCGGCTCTTAGTTGGCCTGATAACGTGGCGAGGTTGCGAACCAGGATTGCCGCTCGTACTTCGATTATGCGGGCACTTGTTGGACGTCCGAATGTTCGGAGGTGTAGTCTCTTGGCTGTGTATAGGATGTTTGTTCGTTCCGTGGTTGATTACCACCTTCCGTTCTTGTATGGGAAGCGGCGGCACACAAATGCGTTGCTGGTTGCTGTCAATGAGTGCCTCAGGTTGGTGACGGGCTGCATTGCCTCTATCCTGTGCAAGCATTGTGGGTGGAGAACAATGAGCCTCCTCTTGAATACAGAGCTGGGGAGCTGCTGGCATCGCTGTGCATGCGGAATTTGAGCAGAGGTCCTCTTGATCCGCTCGGGCGGATTTTGACTGACTATGGGAAACTAAGTAGTGGTGAACGTAGTCTCTTTGGTGAAGCGGGTGTGGGTGTTAGCATTCTTAAGGGCATGACTGACAAGTCGTGGACAACAGCGTGGGGTGCTCCTTTGAGCCCATGGTCTTGGTGTCCGAAGATGTGTAAGGTGTTTGAACCTATGTGTGTGGACTGTGCAGTCTATTGTGATGCATCTTTCCGCGTTGGATCCTGGGTTGGTGGGATTGGTGTCACGATCCCGTCCCTGAAATTAAATGTGAAACGGAGTGTAGGCCTAGTCACCTCGAGTGTAACGTGTCAGTTGCTGGCTATTTCGGTGGCGTTAGATGTGGCAATGGACTTGGAGCTGCCCTCGTTTTTGGTTCAAACGGATTCATTGTCGGGCTTCCAGCGTCTTCGGCATTGCACTCAGCATCTTCAAGTTGAGGATCCACTGATCTTCTCGATCTTGTGGAAGTTTTGGGTAGCGTCCAGGGACGGCATGGTGGCTCTGCAATGGGTCAGGGGTCACTGTGGGGACAAGCGTAATGAGTGTGCCGATGGTCTGGCCCGTGAAACCGCAAATGGTGAGTGTGGGGAGGTCGTACCGGTGCTTGTTCCGAGGATGTGGCACCCACTTGTGCGCAAGAGATTACTGGGGGAGTGGAAGCGAGATTGGGATCAGGTTACGGTGGCGAGGGGGTTTCACGCCATTTATTCGGTTCGTGTGTGGTGTGTCGAACCTTGATTGTTTGAGTTACCAGAATGCACGGTTGCTGTCCAGACTGCGTACTGGTCACAGCATGCTGAGGGGGCATGCGTTTCACTTTCAACGGGTTAGTTCACCGGTTTGTCATGTGTGTCAGGTTGTTGAAACACCAGAGCATGTCCTACTGTTCTGTCCGCGTTATGCGCAGTGGCGTGGAGGGATTTCTGCCTGGACCTGGAAACTCCCACAGTTGCGGGATCTGCTCGCGCATGACACGGGAAGTAACCCGGTGGGAAAGCTCCGTGCGAACGCTAAGCTTTGTAGGGTCTCCGGGATTGAGGTGTAGGTGCTGTAATTGGATCCCCAGTTCCTAGTGATGTCTCATGTAAAATGGGTAGTGTACGGAATGATACGTGGACTGAGTGAGCATAGTGGGTGAGGTGTGCCAACTGGACTACGGAAGTGATGACATGGTGGAATATGTGCAGTGTTGGACAGTAGTGAAGTTTCTAGCATTTCCGATGTTGCTAGTGTTCCTGGTATTTTTGGGATTGCAGTCACTTTCAGCGTGTACAGTGTTTCTAGGGGTTTTAGTGTGTCTGGTGTTTTGTAGTGCTTTCTGTGTGGTGGGTCTGTGTAGTATGTGGAAGACTTGGGTCAAGGCCTCCATAAAATCAAATGAATGAATGAAAGCAGTCGGCTAATTGACACAATTGTGGCGCTGCTCGGTGAGCGGTTCTTTGCAACACGTGTTAATGGTCACTGGTCCGAGATTGCGTCTACCAGCAGAGGGCTCCCCCAGGGGAGTTGCTTGAGGTCGACTCTTTTTGCCATAGCCATAAATGATGTGCTTCTGGAAATCAGCGCGCAGGCAAACATAGTTTGCTACGCCGATGACGTGGCGGTGTGGTTTGTTGGCGATCGGTTAGATCTGATGGCGGGGCAGGCTCAAGCTGCTCTGGACTCCATCAGGCACCTGTTGGGGGACAGAGGTCTGGTTTTGGCTCCTGCAAAAACGGAGGTGGTTGTGTTCTCCCGACTTCAGAGGGCTCAGCATTCGTGGGTGCAGTTGCGTGTGGGCGAACAGATTGTGCACTCGAAGACAAGTGTGAAATATTTGGGTATGGTTCTGGACTCAGCTTTGAACTGGTCACAGCATGTGGTGCACTTGAATACGAAGTTGCATGCGCGTACAGCGATTCTAAAGGCACTGTGTGTTGGAAACCATATCTCAAGAGGAGCATTGCTAGCTGCCTACAGGATGTTTATTTAGTCAGTTATGGACTATCACCTACCTTTCTTGGTTGGGGCCAAGAAGCATCTTAACACGCTTCAAGTCACTGTGAATGTGTGTCTGCGTCTGATTTCCGGTTGCATTGCCTCCACTCCGGTTCAAGCATTGTGGGTGGAGTGTAATGAGCCACCTGTGGAGTTTAGGGCCAAGGAGCTGCTTGTGGCGCTCTGGGTGCGCAATCTTAGTCGCGGGCTCTGGATCCCGTTCTAATAACCTTGACGTGGTTTTCTAAACATAGCCTAACACACGTGTCTTTCACAAGTATTATAAGGAAGTATAGACACGTAGAAGTATAAGGAAGATGGAAGAAGAAGGAATCCCAGACATTGTTGCAAACTGTATTCCTCCAGCACGCATTTTCCAGGGTTCAGAGAAGGGGGAATATGGACCCAAGCCCCCAAAACATAATTTAGTCATGCCATGATGCCATACTTCTAAATAAATTCCTCGAATACGTAGAAAAAAAAAATTAGCCTACAATCCAGAAATCGGATAAGACAGTTATGTACCATAAATGCTAACAGCACTACCCAGATCACCTAGCTAGATTTTTTTAGTCTCCATCCCCCACAAGAAAAATGTTTTCCTTGCTGCGCTACTGAACAAAAGATGGCTAGAGGATGGATGACATGAAAAGTTGATTGAGGTTTCGAAACAAACGAAACAATTATTAATAGAAATTAGGAGAAAATGTTGCTAAAGGCAGTTAGACATTCCCCTGTTAAAAGCAATCATAATCAATTACATGGCAATTTAGTTCTGAAAATAGAAAAAGAACAAGACAAGCTGATACTGATGGCACCTACCCACACAACCTAACCCCAAATAATTAAAATCCAGGGTAAGAGCACGCAGTGTCAAAGCTATTGTTAAACAAGTTGGGTCAAACAGGAACTGAACAGAGAGAGCAATCCCTCCGAATGTGGATGTCAAGATCCGAAGTAGAACCCTGCAATCAATCCTTCTCCAGGTAAGAGAACACAGTGTC
>JAHWFP010180618.1:0-13197 GCA_023313725.1 Lithobius niger | reverse complement strand
ATCCATACGAGGTCGAAAAGAATTCCAAAATCGCGGTACTATATGCTGCAGATTTTGTTGCTGAAGACGTCTATTTCCAGCTAGATCTGTACGTGACGTTTCGTTAAACGAGTATGACTACAACAAATAAATAAATAAAATAATAAGAAAAAGTTTTTATTTCTTTATTTTATTGACTACTTCGAATAAATTAGTAAAACCTTTATAACTCGAAGCTATCGAAATAAAATGCACACGAACCTATTTTATTTAAATAAGACGTCCAGTGACTTCCTTCATCTTTTCTCGAGTCTTGTAAATTAACTATTCCGCATTCTATTGCTTTGGGACGTGTAGGCAGTAGATCTTTGCTGAAGACCTCTCCAAACATATTTATTCCTAGCTTCTTGACATATTTGGCAATGTCTAAATTTGTTAAGGGTCTGCTCACAGGTACTCTGGCTTCATGTAAAATCCTCGTCTACCCTGTTTTTTTTTCTCCTCAATCCTCCACCGTTTTTCGAAGCCGTGGCGAGTGCTTCCATCTTAAAGTTGTGACGTTTTATTTCTTCGAGATGACTCGAGTTAGCCTTGGAGTCAATCTCAGTCTTGGCAATTGTGGCCGATCCACCTCCTACTGCTCCGAGGGTGGCTAAAATTGGTAAGAGCAGGGGCAAGAAACCACCTTTCTTGACTTGAGTGCGAGAAAACTTCAGATTCAATACTCTGCCGCTGGTTTTAGGCTTACGAATTCTGGACTGTTGCCTCTTGGTGATGAGAAGAGTCATCTTCCCCGTATTGAGCTGCGAATTGGCTAGACGAATGCTGGGTGTTTTACCGGCTTTAATTTGGCTCAACATTCTCTTCTTTTGGGTTGTGGTCAGACCTACTATAGCTTTTCCATACATGTTTGTTGGTGGGAGTAGAAAAACGTTATAATCCTTTTATGTATTATATTTTTTGGTAAGAAAATTCCTTTTTTTTAAGTTTCTTCACACTATCACTTCGACCTTACTTTAGTCCAACTTCAAGCTCATCAATCTATAGCTGATAACCAAGGCGTGGCATCGTGTGTTGGCGGGTACTTGAGCTCCGAATTTAAACCTCAGCGAAACATCAATCATGCTCGATTTAAGACGTTCGCTTTGCTTACTGCAGTCGATGCAGATCAACGCGAGATTCTTGGCGAACGTGGAAACATCGAAGGCAGGTCCCGTTTGCGTCTCTCCATAGTACTGCTTCCTAAAGTTGACTAGATCTTGGTATACGTTCGAAACATTTCCGCTACCAAAACCCATTATATCTCTCTTGTGTTTGAAGTCAGTGGTCGTTCTGTCGTCAGCCGTACTGCCGCAGGCACCGTCTAGGAACCATCCTCTATTTGCTACTTGTGCCTGGTCTTGAGGACCGTATCTCACTATTCCTTACACGGTGCTGGCAAATCCCGGTTAATTGATCTCATCAACGGTTTTGTCTCCAATCTGGTACCTGATGTTTGAGAAGAGGTAAGCTATCGCGTTGTTTACCAAGGCTATCTTCTCGGCGGCCGCGTAAGCTGACCCGTCGCTCCCTTTTACCAGGGCACCTTTTACGTAGATCGAGAAAGGGATATTGCTCCGAGTTCAGCATCACGTGAGCATCAGTCAAGCTGCAGTTGTCGAAGACGGCACAATTTTTCTTTTGATCTCCGTCTCTCCCAGTCTGAAATCCACTCGGTGTGTCGCCGCAGTCGCAGTGAAGAGGTTATGTTGGCCCGTTTGCGCATTGGTCACACGCGACTTACTCACTGTTTCCTTTTGCGGGGGGGTTGACCCTCCTGAATGTTATTGGTATCGACGGCAACTTACGGTCCGGCACTTCCTTGTTGATTGTCGCCATCTTGATGGTGTTCGTCATCGTTTCCATCTTCCTCATGACATTGCGCGTCAGTTGGGTGATAAGTCTGTACTCCTGTCCGGTTTTTTCCAATTTTTGCAGGAGGTACAGATGTATGACAAGATTTAGAGTTGGGGTTTGAATAACAACTCTGTAATGTGTGGTGCAGTGGCAACCCGGACTACTGCAATGTGACTGAGGTCGGCGCTAATGACCACGTTGTCGACGCGCCATTAAGCCTCAATCCCCCCCTCTGAAATCCAATTATTACGTATCTCGGCCTCTCGATCGAACTCGTAGTGATCAGTCTCCAAGTACAGCCAGTTGTAGTGGGTAGGTCGAGTATATCCGAGTACCAGTCCCTGAAAGCCATGGGTACCGTGATACTGGCATCCATGAGTCCGAACAACCTATTTTTCTGGGCGTCCGAAGGGGTTACGTGAGGGAGACGCCAGCTAACTTGATCGAGAACGATCTTGCCCGGAGCAACTCCTGTGTCCCCTGAAGATGGCGTTCGTGTCGGCAGCTCTCATTAAAGTTAACGTTTGCTGAACCCTGTAAATTGCCTTTGTGTAATATTCGAAAAAACCCATCAAATTGCGTAAGCGAAGGAACCTTTCGGACTGTGCGCACTAAGAAGGATGTCTCTCTTGTGTTTGAAGTCGGTGTTCATTCCGTCGTCAGCCGTACTGCCGCAGGCACCGTCTAGGAACCATCCTCTATTTGCTAATTGTGCCTGGTCTTGAGGGGGGATTGAGGCTTAATAGCGCGTCGACAATTTGGTCATTAGTGCCAACCTCAGTCACAGTGCAGGACCTGGTCTTGAGGACCGTAGCTCACTATTCCTTTCACGGTGCTAGCAAATCCCGGGTAATTGATCTCAACAACGGTTTTGTCTCCAATCTGGTAGCTGATGTTTGAGAAGAGGTAAGCTATCGTGTTGTTTGCCAAGGCTATCTTGTCGGCGGCCGCGTAAGCTGACCCGTCGCTCCCTTTTACCAGGGCACCCTTTACGTACAGGTAACTCTGCTGAGGATGCGTGAACAAGTCCTGGTTTTGGACCACTATCCTTAGTTCCGAGTTCACGTTACTTAAGTTCGTGCCTACTACCGGGGTGTAGTGGTGGTATTCGTATTTTACTACGCTTTCGTCCAGGCTGAAGGGCTCCTGCACGCCTAGGTAACTTTTGGTGGTTTCCATTTTGAAATGAGATTCTCTAGATATACTGCGTTTTGGGCTGTGAGGAGTTTGAGTCTTTCGGCTCAGAACTCGCTGTCGTCGTGAGTTGTAGGGGAAGGGGCTGGTTTGTTGTTGTTGTTGTTGTTAGTATAAGTATAAGTATAAGTATAAGTTTGTTGCAAATGCAACCGGAATGGCAAGGACCTGGTGGCCACTGACTGCCATCCGATGTTAAAACTAAAAATTATAAATTACAAATGTTTAAGAGTTTAAAACATTAAAACGAAGACAATTGCCCGGCTGTAAAGGAAGGGTATATGGTGTTGGGTTGGGGTCACGAATGCCTTACCACCAAGGTTAGACCTACCAGGGACACAGTGGTCCCCGATGGCATCGCCAAACGTGAGGGACAAGTGGAGGGAAAAGCCGGGTATCATTGTCAACACTTAAAATCCAACATTTATCTTTTATTACAGGAAAAATCTGTATATCGTTTCTCTTTTATCATGGAAAAAAACTTGTACATCGTTTCTCTATCTCTTTATTCTATTCGTTCATTTTTAAATCTTCCTCCTCAAGTGCAGTCTCATAGTAACCGTTTACCCCCTCAAACTCAACGGATGGTCTTCCTGGTCGGTCAGCCACATTCTAATCGAACGAATGTCGTTGCTCGTTATGGGTAAATAGATCAAATTGTGAGGGGATTGGACGATCTTGTATCCCGGTGCACTGTTCAGAAAGAAGGAGTAAAGAGTCATCTGGGTCGAGCCGTTCACTTAAGAACTGCCTATCAGGTCGCAGTGCACCAAAATCGTGTTGATGTTCAGGATGTAGGTCGGGTTTTTCGCGACGTGGGTTCCAGACTCGTAAGTCTTTACCTCGAAATATGCCCTATTTTGCTTTTCTGAATCGATGAAATTCAGGCTAAAAACGGCAAGAAGAAGGCCAGGAAAGCTGCGGAAAACGATAAAAAAGGATAAAAAAGAGACTGATAAGCCAAAAAAATCAGGTCTCCATAAAAAAAAACTTTAGCATGCCCTTTTACTCTTGGAGGTCTATGCAGTGTGTATATTACTGTTGAATTCAACAGGTTGTGTTTCACATGGAGGAAAGGCATTCTAAGGAAAACAAGTAGCCTAGAAAGATGCATAATAGCTTACGTGCAGCCATACTGCTTTGCTTGCTTCAGCCCTGCCATCACAGTCACCAAATTACCCAGCACAAACTTACAGCAATTCCTGAACTTTCGAACTTATTCCCTATTGGAGTTACTGACCCAACTGATTATAGTTTACTGATGATTACCGTTTCAGTTAAATGCAGTTTACTGTTGCTACTCTCCAGTTGATAACATCCTGGAGATACTAGTCCAGTAGGAAAATATCCAGTAGGAGTTACTGGTTTGCATAACTACTTCACCAGTTGATGAACTATTCTCTACTGGCATTACTGGTCCAGTTGAATGTATTCCACTGTTGGTTACTGGTCGAGTTAAAAATATCCATTGGAGGTATTGGTCCAGTTGAAAGTATCTACTGGTTGTGTTGGTCCAGTTCAACAGTTCACAAGTAGGCAAAACATTTCTTACTGGAGTTACTGGTCCAATTTAAAGGATTCTACTGTTGGTTATTGGTCCAGTTCAAAATATCTACTGGCGGTATTGGTCCAGTTGGAAATAACAACTGGTAGTATTTGTCCAGTTAACCAGTTCACCAGTAAACTAAATATTTCTTAATGGAGTTACAGGCCCAGTTGAAAAGATAATACTGTTGGTTACTGGTCCAGTTAAAAATACCTACAGATGGTATTGGCCCAATTGAAAATAGGTATTGGTGTTACTGGTCCAGTTGCACGTGTTCTACTATTGGGTACAGGTCCAATTAAAAATATCTACTGGAGGTATTGGTCCAGTTGAAAATATTTACTGGTTGTATTGGCCCAGTTAACCAGTTCACCAGTAGACAAAACATTTCTTACTGGAGTTACTGGTCCAGTTGAAACGATGCTACTGTTGTTACTGGTCCAGTTCAAAATATGTACTAGAGGCATTGGTCCATTTGAAAATACCTACTGGAGGTATTGGGCCAGTTGAAATTTCCTACTGCATATACTGGTCCAGTAGAAGTTTTCCATTAGGATTTTCAATAGGGGTGGACGAGGATTTTGCATGAAGCCGGGGTACCTATGAGCAGACCATTAACGAATTTAGACCTCGCCAAATATGCCAAGATGCTAGGAATAAATACGTTTAGAGGAGTCTTCAGCAAAGATCTACTGCCTACACATCCCAAAGCAATAGAATGCGGAATAGTTAATTTACAAAATTTGAAAGAAGGTGAAGGAAGTCACTGTACTGCTTATTTGAATAAAATAGATTCGTGCGCATTTTATTTCGACAGCTTCAGGTTAAAACCGCTGATAGAAATCTACGATTACCTCCGTGACAAGAGAATTATATGGAATCCGAAGAGGATACAAGCAACCAACGAAATTTTATGCGGACAATATTGCTTGGCAGTACTGTATTATTTTTATAAAGGTTGTACTAATATATCCGACGTGGTCAATAAAATAAAGCAATCGGAAAAGTCTTTATTTATTTATTTATTTATTGTTGTCTTACTTGTTAAACCAAACGTCACGTACAGATCTAGCTGGAAGTAGACGTATTCAGCAACAAAATCT
Source organism: Lithobius niger (assembly GCA_023313725.1). Lineage (NCBI taxonomy): Eukaryota > Metazoa > Arthropoda > Chilopoda > Lithobiomorpha > Lithobiidae > Lithobius > Lithobius niger. Next base: position 7,479 of record JAHWFP010180618.1, on the reverse strand, counting down.
GTGGGAGATAGTACCAATATTTTGGAATTCTCTAAGACCTCGTATGGATTTTCGAATATTGTCGTCGCCAAATGGTCACCTTCCGGTTTGGTAACCAAAACACATTTCGCACCCATCCGACAGCTAACAACCAGCGGAACGGTCGGATCGCTGCAGTATAAAATTGGCTTCCTGACGAAAATCGAACTCGTGTTGACGTAGTGTAAGAGAAGACCAGAATTAACGAACCAGTAACCTTCATTTTCCAATGGGCTTTTCATGTGAAAGATTAAAACGTGAAAGCAGTTTTTGTGCATGTATTTCGTAGTTGCAGCATCAGTGGGCAAAGTTGGTTCGCCCAAATTTCTAATGGGTTTGTGTACAGAGTTAAAATGTGTTTTCAGTTCATCTTGTAAGAGACAATTTATGTCTATGTACGCTTTTGTTGCTGCTTCCGAGGCATGTCTCGGAAAACCAATATCTTTAATCTGCTGCTTTTTCGCGTAGAAATTGCCATCATTCTTATCCGCGTACAAAGTATTGTTTTCTATGCTATAAACTGTCAAAGACAATTTGTTAGCAAGAAGAGTTATGGAAGGAGGTAATTCGGCCGTAAGTTTTTGTATATCCGTTTCCAGCTTAGCATTCTGAGCAAAATTTACTAAATCTAACGGGTCAATATCGGCCAAAACGTTAGTCAGACGTTTGTTTTCGATGTCGTAATTATTTTCAGGCTTTGATCAACCCGTTCGACTCTAAACCTCTTCAAAACTCGGCCAAATTTATTCACTGACATGATTTTTACTTTTAATATATATAAAATGTTAATAATAATAATAAAATATTCAATCCCAAAATGCTTCTTTATATGCAGTGACCAACCACTTCCAATACACCACATTTCTTTCTTAACATTCAACAAACATGTAGTCACTCGCAAACGGATGTTTACTTCGTAATTTTCCCACAATTTATTCCATTTTGAAACGATTAAAAACAACCAGACAGTGGCTAAATCAATATTGCCTCCGCCCCACCCTTCGTTCACCTTTGCTATTACGTTAGTCGGTCACCTGTTTGACCGTTAGATTAATCAATACTGCATTGCATCGCACCATCGATGCTCCGTTAGCAGCTACTGTTTTTTTATGTAATATATTAAACATCAATTAATAATCTTTTTAACAAAGATCAATTTGTAATATGTCCGTGTACGTATTTTAAATGAACTTTAAAACCGCTTAATCTAGCATCAAAATTAGACTTACCTATCTGGTCTGCTGCCGGTAATCGAAAGAATGCTTCGTACGCATAAGCACGTCATGGAGAATTCTAGATTTTATGATGTCATTATTTCGCAACCTGTTAGCAACATGCACGAGCAATACGTGCAGTACAAGCGTATTATTGGTCTAAGCTAGATGTCTGGCAGGTGCCTACCAGGCACCAGAAAATCAATTACCTCTGTGGCGAGAGCGTGATAGGAGCAAGCAGTTTAAAGAAAAGGGGGATATTTAGTACCAATAAATAAATAAATATAAATTAATAAAGATGAAGATGAACGACAGAAGCAAACGGGAAGGAGAGGGGTTGCCATTATAGAAAAACGGTGTTGCTATCAGTTTTTTTAAAAAAATACTCTATCTATAACTACCTATCATTAACACCAGTTTTTCAGGTAAGAATGTTATTATACTGGTTAGCATTGACGCCACTCATTCAAGCGAGCCAGGTTCGCATCTCAGAGCAGGACTTCACGATTTTTTCTTTTCTTTGTGTTTAGTTTTGGGGTAAGTGTGTTTCCAGCTCAAAACGCATTCTCCCTCTACTGGTGGTGAAGGAAAATTGCAAGCAAATGAACGAACCTTCCAGCTCTATCAGCTCTCAACATCGATTGTTGTTGGCTTCTACCAATCTTCCGTAGTGGTTTGAGTGTCTGAGTAAATACCTCTTTGCTCAGTAGAACTTTGTTCCCACTTAATAAAATATGTTTAAAATCATCTGTATAAATTACAGGATGTTTGGATGGAGAATATCCCTCCTCTGTATTGAAGTTAACTCGTTGTTCTTCTATGTATAAATATAGACAGCTACGAAGTCGTGGGAACAGAGTACGTAGGCAGTGAACCAGTAAAGGCTTCTACTGGCTCCTTCTTACTTGACAAGTTGCCATTTTCCTTTTTTATATAAAACTTTGTGCATCGGTTGTTACTAATGTGAATCGGCTCTCTTTTTGTCAGAGTTTTCAACAAAAGCAGTGGGTGACAACGGCAATCGGTGGCTTGTTGTGTGACAGAGGTGTGATGGTTTACAGATTGTTCTTTAATAATGCATTACAATTTGTATTATAGTTTAGTACGTAATAAAGAGGACGCCCAGACTAACGGTAAATACAGTTCTCTAGAAAGTCTGACGCATTAAAATGAATTGTATGTTACTCCTTAAAATAATCGCTTCACAAAACTGTTGTTGACAATCACAGTTAACATGACACTTACCCCAGCCGAGGTTTTTTATGCTGTTTATCAGTCAAGAAAGGCTAAAGGCGATGGATTTATTTCTATATTACTATTACAAGCGTAAATGTTAAGTGTTAATTATCCTGCAAATTATGCAAGCGTAATTCTGTACCTGGATAAGGAGGTAAGCATTACGTGTCTGAATGCTTTTTGTCCCGAGACTTAAGTTAGAGCCTAAAACTTATTGAGAGAGATTGAGCTGGTAGGTTGCAGGGATTCAGTCTGAGTGTCAGTAAACACAAGAAGTGTTAATATTTAGGCAGCAATTACAATCCCTGATAGTCCCCTTCCCTCGACAAAGTGTACGAGGGACAACCTGTTAAATGCTGGAGCGCAATAGCAATAAAAAACTTAAGAACAACGTGAGTGCAACAGTAAGGGTATAGAAAAAAATTAGTACAGAAGCTACTAGAGGGTCCCGTCAAGGGAAGGGAGCCCGCGGAGGCGACGTGAACTCCGTAAAGGTGTGTAGGGACCAGGCGAGGCTAAGGCAAGGTAACAGCTCTGGAAGGTCTAGCCCTCTTTGGTAATCGTGAGGAAATTACTTATTCTTTTGGGTGGATGGTGAGACGTGAATTGTCACTGCAGTTTGAAGTTCTACCACTCCCAAAGGACTGAAGGCGAGTTCTCATTCCACGAGGTCCACCCAGGCCCCTACGCCGGATGGGTGTCGAGGAACAAGGAGTAGAGTTGGAGAAGGGGAAGAGGAGGGGGTGGAAAGTGAAAAAAAGATTCCGAAGACAGTGTTGACACCACAGGAGACTGAACAGCAGCGAGTGCCAAGGAAGAGGTCTCTGACGAGGTGGTGATGTCATTACCGTCGAACGAGGGCAAGAGGGGAGGATTAATGAGACGAGGCATTTGTATTCTCAACGAAATTCAGTCTGTGGCCACCACAGTAATACTGGTCAGTACATCAGAGAGTCGAAAGGCCCTTCTATCGACATCATACCCAACGTAGACCATGGGGGCAGAGACGGGGCTTAGCAGTAGTCTAAAAAGGCAATTGGGCTGTCCCGTCACATCAGAAAACCCAGGGGATACAAACCCAGGAAAAAAATTGGGGAGGTTTTTCCCCTCTAAATATCATGGATTTATTGTTATTTTATTCTTCTGGTAAAAAAAACATTTTATCAATTGTTGAAAAAATACGAAAAAAAATAGGAAAAAAATAATTCATTTAACAAAGTTAGAAAATAAAAGTAGCACTACCTTACAGTCAATTTAGAAGAAAAAAGTTCGCTATGGAATCGAACCACTGTTTTTATGAACACAAACATAGAACCTCAAACACCTAGACCACGATGTCACACTTCCAGCAGCCATAAAAATAAATTATTTAACTGATTACCTGTTAACATACATTTTCATGGAAAAGCACTTTTAATCGTAAATCGGTTGTTTAAAAAATAAATGGTTAAATGGCATGAAGCCACTGTCGTTAAACTTTAATAATTTGGTGTCAATGCCAATTAATTTTTTAACGTTTTAAACCAGGAAGCTATGGTAGATGCAAGGTGCACAGCTGGTGACACTGGCCTTTTATCATCGGTTGACTGGTTATGGAAACAGACATTGGCGCACCCTGTCTGCATACAGAATATTCTAGACGTTATTGCACAAAGTTGCATCATGCCAGATGTGCGTGCAACTTCCGTCACACATGTGTAAATGATCTGCCACGCATGTGTAGACACTCGTGAGTTTAGTATAAAGGTAAGGAGTTTTACTGAAAAAAACCATCATTATTCCCGGTATTGAAGTCACGGACGGTTGTACACTCGGACTAATTGTTGGATTTAGTTGGTCGGAAACTGCATCGAATTAATTTTGAGCTGCTGGGTTACGAAATCAAAGGATATTTTTTAAGGCCCAACACACATGAGCTTGAAACTGCAGCTTGTGTACGAATGTTATGAAGTGTGAAAATCGGTGTTTTTTGTCCCTGTCTTTTCTAGCAAATTAAGGAGCTAATGAAGACAGTTGATGTGTTATTCAGAATCAGGGACCGGAAAAAATACGTGTTTTTTTTTTAATTACCACGTTTGGTGATAATTGTGAGTGTTGTGTTTTGTGCTGTGCAGCGTTTTTGATCCAGTGACTTTGCGAAGTACTCAAATTTGGTTAGATCTTCAAAGACTTGACGGTAAGAACTCGCCTAAAAAATAGGGTTGAGTTAAGGGAATCAAGGTTTTTTTTTGGTCCAACACACAAACTACAGCTTGTGTACAAATGTTATGAAGTGTGAAAATCGTTGTTTTGACCGTGTCTTTTTTTGGCAAATTAAGAATCTAATGAAGACAGTTGATGCGTTATTCAGAATCATGGACCGGGAAAAAATACGTGTTTTTTTTTAATTACCACGTTTGGGGTTAATCGTGAGTGTTGTGTGCTGTGTTGTGCAGCGTTTTCGATCCAGTGACTTCGTCGAATACTCAAATTTGGTTAGATCTTCAATGACTTGAAGGTAAGAAATTATACATACTTAAAAACTTGCTGTTAAGTGATTCTAGAGAAAACTGATTCTAGCATCAATCCTGTTCTAATACCTAAAAAATACGGTTGAGTTACGAGAAACAAAGGTATTTTTTTTAGGCTCAACACACATAAGCTTGAAACTGTAGCGTATGCACAAATGTTATAAAGTGTGAAAATCTTTGTTTTGACCATGTCTTTTCTACCAAATTAAGGAGGCAATAAAAACAGTTTTACGGCAGTGGTTCCCAACCTTTTCTACAGTATTATTCCTCTCCTTTGGGATTACAACGCAATGGTGGCCTCCCCCCACACCCAAAAAAGCTGTGCAATTTCTTTCACTGTGATCAGGCAGTGTTGCCACGAGAAGAAAAATGTCTTAGAAATTTGGTTAAAATTACTGAAAATTGCACAAAAATCTGTATATATTTAAAATGAAAATTTCGCCTTTCTCATACAATTTCTTTTGTGATGTATAGGCCTAGCTAAAAATAAATAAATCTTCACTGATCTTGAGGGTGTGTTTATGCAACGACTTACAATGCATTCCCACAGCTAGAAGGTAGAAATCATTTGAATTTTCAACATGGTAACGATCTTAGCTGTGCAACCTCGCAACGAAAACAGTCAATAATGTGAGTTCAGAAGTGACTTGGAAACTGTTTCATCAGGGGGATTCTTTGTTTTATTGTCACTGGTTATAAGATTGTAAGCATTTGCCCAAACGTTTTTGGATTTAGCTAATCCCAGGTAGCGTTGTTACCACAGCAACGACACCTTTCCATTGCTATTAAATTCTGGCTGTGAGAATGCACAGGCGATTCGTTGTGTAAATTCACCCTTATAGTATGGCACCATGATCGGCTCGTACCTCCCCTACAGTTGCTCCGCATCTCTCAAGGAAGGCCCACCTCACCGGTTGGGAAACGTGGTTTTAGGGAATTTTGCTCCGGAAAAAATACACGTTTTTTTTTTAGTTAGTGCCGAGTGCTGTGCTGTGTTTTCGATCCAGTGCCTTTACCAAATACTCGAATTTGGTTAGATCTTCAAAGACATAAAGGTAAGAAACCAATATCATATCATTGTTGCTGAATTGGGTCTCTCTTGACCTGTTTATTGATCGTAAATTTTGGTTGCAGGGTGATTAGTTACCCCGGTGGTAACTTGGCTTGCACTCAAAGACATTTAAAAATACTGAACACAGTTTGAGTGAGAAAAAAATCCTACCGATGTCAACGATATGCAGTATTCATTTGAAATGTGCTGGTTAGTCCTACTGTTTACTTTCAGTTTTTGGTATGCATAAAAAGTAGAGGGTTGTGCTGGAAATTGGTGTAGTTTAAGTGGTACTATCACAACAGTTTAGAAATACCTGGACACAATCTGGCTGTAATTGTACTGATAACCTGTAAGGTTGCAACCGGGTATATGAGGACATGTAAAATTTTAATTAAGAAAGTTCGTGGTTTGTTTTACAGTTTGTTTGGTTGGTGTTTTGTTGTGTTTTTTTTTGTGTGTTTGTTGTATTTGTGTTTTTCCATTATAGTTTAAATGGAAAAATATTGACCCCATCACGTTTAGTTTACTATTACTGTAGTTCAAGTAGATTTTCAAATATAAACAAACTGCAACAAATTTGCATCCACTTTAGTACATCGTTTAGAATTCTAATTTTATCATTGTTGATCTTTAACTGATTGTTGGACTGCTTTGAGCCCTACAACAGAAGGACTAAATGAACTATTGTCATAATTTTATCACCTTTTTATGCATTTGTGTGGAATGTTACATCCGGAACAATACATATTGGAACTTTAACTGCTGGTAGTGCGTTTAACAGCAGATTAAAATCTATGAAGGACAGAACCCTGATTCCATTTGACACCACAGACTTGAGCTTCAAGAACCATCGAAGACACTCAGCGTTCAGATATTTCTGGCCTTGAACCATCTTCAAATCGATGTTGGTGCACTTTTTTTCCGTGATTTTTCTAGGGTGGGGGTTGATTGTCCTAATTACAAAACATAATTACGGCTTTATTTTCTCCCGTACAATGGGTATGCTCAGAATTGTTAGTTTATTAACCACTTGACTGATTGCGTGTTCTCTGATGTTTTTACGGCGGGTAATACTCACTTTGTATTTGAAGTTATGTAGCACAAGTCGAATTTCGCGTTGAGCTTATGTCCGATGGATGAGGGTTTTAAATAAATTATATACCATAATTAGTAGTTATCAGGACAAACCCAACACCATTGCCTTTTGGAGTTAAATGTAAAATTTGCTAGGAGCCAGAGGTCAGAATATCACTGAGCTTATTCGTCGAAGAGCGGTAATAAAGCCGTAATAAAAGCCATATTTAAAGAAATGTGAATGCAGACTTATTTTCGTTATCTTTTGCACTTAAATGTCAGATTGCTTGAGCGGGGAATCGAACCCATGTTCTTTGAAACCAAAGGCTGGATTCCTACCATTAATGCATACTAACATGACCTATAACTTGTG
>JAHWFP010180568.1:0-15915 GCA_023313725.1 Lithobius niger | reverse complement strand
CACGATAAAGTAAACTAGATGCAACAAATTATAGCAAACTTCAACAGGTTATGGTGCCCAGTAAACGTTCAGCCACAAGTTTAAAGCGTGAGTACAGTGCATAAAGACAATCTCAAGTGATCAAAACGATCTGCACAAGTAAAGTGACAATTTCATTTTGGCGCGCACGTGTTTTCATAGGCTTAAGTTTCAACCACGATCGCGATGTCGGACAAAATCACAATTGACAAATTGTCAAATAGCAACTATCCAACGTGGAAGTTTAAAATGGAACTTTTGCTTATCAATGAAAGTGTGTGGGACGTAGTAAGTGAAACAATTCCAGATAATCCAAACAGTAAGTGGTTGGCAAGGGATGGGAAAGCAAGAGCTGCAATTGGTCTAAGGGTCGATGACAACCAACTCGGCCACATAAAGAAGGCTAAAACGGCGCAGGAAGCTTGGAATTCACTTCGTGATTATCATCAAAAAGCCACTTTGTCTAATATTGTTACTCTGTTGCGGCAACTGTGTTCAAGAAAACTCCATGAAGGTGGTGACATGGAAAAACATATTCGGGACATGGAGGAGAATATGGACCAAATTACAGCACTTGGGGAAGAAATTGCAGACAGACTGGCAGTGGCATTTATGTTAAGTAGTTTGCCAGAAAGCTATGGAACCCTAACTACAGCACTTGAAACAAGGCCAGACCAAGATCTGACACTAAGCCTTGTAAAGATGAAGATGCTTGATGAATACCGAAGGCGGCTTGGTCATTCATCTAGTGAACAAACTTCCGAGGACAAAGTGATGAAAGTAAACACATCAAAACCCTCAAGTAGGCCTAGAGGCTCACAAATTCCAAATAAGGCGGGCGTTACAGAAGGAGCATCAAGTTTTGGCGGTAAATGTTATTTTTGCAAGAAAGTAGCAGGCCATCTCAAGCGTGATTGCCCTAGTTACATAGCTTGGAAGAAGAAGAACCCAAACGGACCACCTAAAGCAAACATGGTCAATCAAGAAGACAGTCCAGATCCAGATATATGTTTTAAAGTTGGCCTAGACAAAAATGACCGAAAGAAGTGGTACGTAGATTCGGGAGCAGGAAGGCACATGTGTTGTGACAGAAACTTTTTTACGAGTCTTGACACTAGCATAAAAACTAAAGTGTGGGTAGCAGATAACAGAGAAACAACAGCGGTTGGTGTCGGTAGTGGAATCCTCCGGTGCAAAACTGGTAAAGGCAATGAAGTACGTGCCATCACAGTGAAAGATGTACTGTACACCCCAACTTTCAATGCAAACCTGCTATCTACCAGAACCTTAGCTAAACTAGGGATAACAACAACGTGTGTTGGCGGAAGTGATAAGTGCCTTATCATATCCAATGGTAAGACAGTAGCAACAGCAACAGCCCATACAGGATTGTATGAACTTGACCTTGATTATAATGCAACTGCGCTTTGTGTAGAGACAAGTAAAGAAGCACATTGCATACATGTGTGGCATCGTAGGCTAGGCCATCGCGACCCAACAGCACTTAGAACTGTAGTTAACAAAAATCTGGCCACAGGCATTGAGATACAGGGCTGTGATGTTAAACAGGTGTGCGAATGCTGTATTAAAGGCAAGATGTCAAGGAAACCATTTCTAGTATCTTCAACACAGTCAAACAGTGTGCTCGACTTAGTACACACAGATGTGTGTGGAGCAATGCAGACGGAGACCCCAGGAAAGAAGCGGTACATCTTGACCGTCATTGATGACTACAGTAGATACACGAAAATTTACCTTCTCCAGTACAAATCTGAAGTACCTGAAAAGTTACGGGAGTATATTAATGAAGTAAAGACTAAATTTAGTAAAGTCCCGAAGGTAATACGTTCCGACAGAGGAGGGGAGTATACAGGAGTAGAGCTACGTGAGTACCTGAAAAGTCAAGGCATTCGGGTACAGACTACAGCGCCCTATTCACCACAGCAGAATGGGACAGCCGAACGTAAAAATCGTTCACTTATGGAAATGACCAGATGTTTATTGGATGACGCCAATCTCGAAAACCGTTTCTGGGGAGAAGCGGTGATGACGGCCAATCACCTACAGAACCGGCTGCCAACCAAGGCATCTGATGTAACTCCGTATGAAAGATGGCACCAAAAGAAACCGTCATTCGACTACCTAAGAATCTTTGGAAGTCCGGCCTACGCCATGATTCCAGATGAAAAGCGACAAAAGTTGGACAGTAAGGCAAGCAAGTTAATATTTGTAGGCTATGAAGGAGGCTCCAAGGCTTACCGGTTGCTCGACCAGACAACGAACAAGATCCGTATCAGCAGGGACGTAAGGTTTATCGAGAAACCATCACATCAGGCTGTCACATCCACTCAAAATGAAGACATCACTCGTGGGAAGGAAGTGTGTGAAGAAACAGCAGGTTCAGGGGAGGAAAATGATCCATCCCATACGGATAATGAGGATGATACCCAAGTTGACCAAGAAGGCGAAGATGATGACATCAATCCAGCACCAAGGAGAACTGGAAGGCCAAACAAGGGAAGACCTCCAGTACGCCTGATTGAAGCGGCCTATACAGCATGTGAAATTCCGGACAACGAGCCTAAGACCTACAAAGAAGCCATGCAGAGTCCAGACAAGCTCCACTGGGAGAAAGCCATGAATGATGAGATGAAGTCGCTCGAACGAAACGAAACGTGGGCACTCATTGATACTCCACATGACAAAAACATTATTGGCAGCAAGTGGGTGTATAAAATTAAGTATGACGACGAAGGAAAGGTGGATCGTTATAAAGCTAGATTGGTGGCGCAGGGATACTCACAGAAGTATGGGCAAGACTATGACGAAGTTTTTGCTCCCGTCGCAAAACAGTCAACCCTGAAAGTCCTGCTGACTGTAGCGGCAAGCAAGGGAATGGTTGTCAAGCATTATGACATCGAAACCGCGTTCCTGAACGGCGACTTGTCACACGAAGTATTCATGCAGCCAGCAGAGGGATACACCAATGGCGCCAATGGTAAGGTATATAAACTGAAAAAGAATATCTATGGGCTGAAGCAAGGAGCGCTAGAGTGGAATAAAAAGCTCAACAGTGCACTCGAACAAGCAGGATTTACTCGTAGCGAACCTGACCCTTGTTTGTATGTAAAAAAGCAAGGTGATGAGTTTGTGTATCTTGTGGTACATGTTGATGACGCCATAGGAGCCGGCACTACAGAACAAAACTTGGATCAATTTGAAGTCGAATTGGGGACTCACTTCAAGGTAAAGAACCTAGGCAATTTGAAGTACTATCTGGGAATTCAATTTGACCGAGATAAAGAGAAATTTTACCTACGCCAGGAAAGTTACGTAAAGAAGAAATTGGTAGAATTTCAACTAGCTGACAGCAGACCGTCGAAAGTACCGATTGATCCCGGTTATGGTAAGCGAAACGAAGCTCACCCACCGATGAAAAATAAAGAAATTTATAGGAGGGCAATTGGTTCCCTGCTCTACCTGTCGACAAACACTCGACCGGACATAGCTGTGGCAACATCGATCCTAGCTAGAAAGGTTAGTGACCCTACTGAAGCTGATTGGACAGAAGTGAAACGAGTATTTCGCTATCTAAAGTTCACGATCAACAAGAGGTTAAAACTCGGAGGACAATTTGAAGAAATTGGCCTGACTGCTTACGCCGACGCTGATTGGGCAGGGGATGTCGATGATCGAAAGTCGAACACTGGCTACTTGCTAAAGTTAAATGGGAGTACAATTCACTGGGTAAGCCGAAAGCAGCAGTTAGTGGCCATCTCAACAACCGAAGCGGAATATGTCGCGCTGTCTGAAGCAGCACAAGACATTTTGTGGGTCAAGCGACTGATCGAGTGCTTTGGGCAGAAAACAGCAAGACCTATCACAGTGTTTGAAGACAATCAAAGTTGCATAAAGCTTTTAAACAACCCGAAAGCGTGTCACCGTACCAAACACATTGACACGAAATACCATTTTGTGCGTGACTTAGTGTCGAAAGGTGTGATAAATGTGCAGTATTGTCCCAGTGCAGAGATGACTGCTGATATGCTCACAAAACCACTAGAAGCAGTTAAGCTCAGAAGGTGTGCCAGTGATATTGGACTTGTCTAAAATCGTTGGTTATATGGGTAGGACTACTACGTGTTAAAATTTGAAAAACATTGAGGGGAGGTGTTGGTTTGCAATGTTTAAAGCATGTTTAATTAGTATCATTAGATTATAGTCTCATTAGCAATGTTCTGTTGTTTGTAATATCGTATAATGAAACCGAAACTTAATGTCCAGTCCAGATGCAACGTATAGTCCATCAGTGTAATAAAGGCGGCGCTGCATGTTCTCTCTATTCGCAAGATTATATATATGCCGCAGCAGCCAGCAAAACGAAAGTGCGTCCTTTTCAATCAAGTTCTGAACCTCACGATAAAGTAAACTAGATGCAACAAATTATAGCAAACTTCAACAGATCCAACAAACACATCCGTTCTCTTGTGAATAAGAAAAAAAAGCCTAACAACAGCCTTAGGCATTCACCATCTCCCACTAAAGGGCTGCAAGAACAAAGCACTTGCTAGCATTAGTCTGGAACGAAGAAATTACGAAAAGCAGATCATTCTTCAAGATAAGAAGCTGCCAAAAATTCTCTACACGCTTATATCCACCGAAATTAGTAATCCCTCTCTGCAAATTGACCGAAACTTCTCCATGACACCACAGCTGTTTTTAAATGAATACTTTATCTCCACCTTAAACCCTGTACCTCTCCCTTAACCTTCCCTGGTGTCGACGCAAAAATTCACATGTGGCCCATGCCGATGCCTGAAGGACGGCACCAATAGATGGAGGTCTCGGATAAACCCTCAGGCGCTGGTGACCCTAAACGCACTTTTCTTAGCATTACGAGTGTTACGGAAAATTGGTTAAACGGTCGGGGCGTTCAAACCAGTAGAGTAGGCATCATGAAACTCGGTGTGCCGATGCGTCTTGTCCCCCAACACATTTTAAGCCTCTCCACAGGTCCGCGTGCACCCCTGTGAGCGGCGCTATTCGCGATAAACGTTGCTCGTTCAAGCCAAAATAGCATTACGAGTTTACAGGTGCAGAGTTAGATTTCTTCTAAACCAGCAGTGTGGGCATCATGAAACTCTGTGGGCACCTGCATCTCGTTCCCCTGCGGATTTTAAGCCTAACCACAAGTCCGTACGCACCCTGTGAGCAGTGCTATTAAAAATGACCATGTGATGTCCCCCATGAAACCGAGTGCACACACTTCACTGCCCTACACTCCACATCAGCCTAGTTTCCACTTGAAGTTAGGTCAGCTCTCCAAGAACTTAACGAAAATACCACTTGAGGTCCCGATGAACTCTCTCCCTTCTTTCTTACACAGCGTGCTCCTTCTCTTGCTCTTCCAATTAATCTTATCTTCAGTACTTCCATTCGTGTATGTATCTTTCCATCTCGGTGGAAAGAGGCCAACATCATCCTTATTCATAAAAGCGGGCCCCAACATATTGTTCAAAATTATCGTCCAATTATCGTTCTTTCTATTCTTTCCAAGGTTCTCGAATGCTTTGTTCATAAGATCTTCTTCAGAAATGCACTGCTCATAACATTCGCCTCTATCACAACATGGTTGTTTTTACAAGAGATCCTGCTTGCAATATACTCAGTACTTACAACAAAATTAGACAAATCGTCCCTGCAACATGATTTTTCTTGATTTCAAGAAAAAAGCTTTTGATTCTGACTCTCATTACAAATTAATCAACAAGCTCTCCTTTTTCAATTTTCCACAGCCACTGATCTCATGGGTTCACACCTATCTCTCTGCTCGTCGGCAGCATGTTTGACTCCATAGAACTGTCAGCAATTGGCGTCTTGTCACGTCTAGTGTTCTTCAAGGGTCAGTTCTTGGGCCTCTGCTCTTTAAATTGTATATTTCTGACCTACCCACAGTTCTCATGCAACGACCAAACGACTTGCAACACCAAGTGTGGGTTTATTTACAATCGTTGCTCACAGTGGCGGCTTAATTGTCTAGGGCTGATTTGCGGCAGCCGTTGCACATTGTGTCTTAGCGCACGAACAACCTCTTGAATACCGCACTTGGGTGCCACGAAGTGTGCACGACCAATGCTGGTGATTCTGCGTCTTGACCTGCTGTACAGTTGAGTTTTTATGTGCAATCGGACAAAATCCCGAAGGTAGGGCGGGGGGAGGGAGAGCCGGGCTTCCCCACTCCCTTGTTACTACGTAGGCATTGTGAAATATGGTTAATGCACAATGCCCTCATCCAGCGACTCGTAAGCTAGTAGGCCTGTATATGTCGCTTGCAATGTGAACGTTACATCTCCCCTCCCCTAAGTGTTTGCTTAGAGTATGGAAAAGTAACACTTCCACAACCCCACAACCTAAACAAAACCGTCACTGTAAGAGATTCAAAACATTTACTAAAACAATGTTAACAAAAACTGTACGTATACATGGGTAATCATTTGAAACACATTTACCATATTTGCCAGGAAATAAAAAAAAAACGACTGAAATCCGATTTCACACCTATGCTTTCAACAACGAAAAATGAGCATTCCCATGAAACTGTCTTTCATAGTGAAAAAAATCCACTTCACTTGCGCCGAAGAACACACACAAATAAAAATGGGAAATAATCACTGTTTCCTTTTCGCCGGATTTCCCTCAAGGTTTAGCACATCTTCATGTGCACCAAATCCAAAGATCCAAATCGTTTCGAAGCTCCTCAAGTGTTGGCAGTGGATGAAATTGCTCCTTGAGAATTTCATCGAAGTCAAGCAGGTCCTGGTTGTGGCGTCTCCTGGTGCTGATGTTCCTCCGATCCCGAACATTGTTTGTTCCTTTGATGGTCCAGCGCCATCAGTAGGGCCCTCCACGAGCAGTGCGGTGGTCAATGAATGCGTTTAAGTGCTTAAACCTTCCAACTGCCGACAAAAGATTCAAAAGCGGTGATATGATTTGGCTTATCAAAGCCTAATTCATTACACTGATATCAACCTTTTTTGACTTGTTTTCTTTGTCCACTACTCGGACTAGAGAATATAGGTTTCTTGGTTCCAAGTCCATCCACATTGGAAAGCATCGCTTCTATACTGTTAGGGTTGTTCCCTTATGAAATTCTTTCCGTTCTTCTGTTGTTTCGGCAACTTCAGTCAACTTTTCCAATGCCCGCCTTGAGCACATCCTGTAGCTTCAGTACAATTTTTTTTCCGAGGGTGGGATACCAGTTACTTATTTCATTGTTTACACTAACACAACATTTTCTATTTCTTAAATAATTACATATGATATTCAACATTTTCCCTCTTATTCCAAGGTTATATAATTTTTTACTTAACACTTCCTTATCAATGGTATCAAATGCTTTTTTTTAAATCTATCATTATTGCACCCACATGTTTACCTTCATCGAGTGCTTTGGTAACTAAATTATTAATTCTCTCTAGAGCATCAATTGTGCCTTTACCTTTTTGATAAACAAACTGATTTGTGTTTAATAAGTAGAAACTCGATACAAAGTTCATAATTTGATCTGCAAAATATTTTTCAATGATTTTATTAATTGCTGGAAGTAATGCAATTGTTCTATAATTATTTAGATCAGTTTTAGTACCCTTTTTGTAAATGTGTCTCAGTACTTGCATTTTCAGTTTTTCAGGCCAAATTTCGTTTTCAAGAATTGAATGAAGTAATTTTAAGATAAATTTACTGCTATTTTCTTTAGACTTTATTAAGTGTTCAATTAAGATGCTATCAATTCCAGTAGATCTTTTCATTTGTAGGTTGCTCAAAATTCGATTAATTTCATAACTTGTTGGTGCCTTAATAATCACAGTTTTCTCAAAAATTCTGCTTTTAAACTCATTTGCTTCTCTGTGTATTGCTTTCTTCTTGTTACTTAAATTTCTGTCTTTTTTTTTAATTTGGTACTTGATTTACAAAATTTTTAGCAAACTCTTCTGCAACATTCACTCCAGGCTTCTGCTCAAAAACTTGTTTTTCTTAAAACCCGTCAACTAATTTATTTTATTCCATACTTTATTACTATCATTCCTATGTTCATTAAAACAATTTTCCATAAAAATTTTGTTTAGCTGCCTTAATAACTTTTTTAACTTTTTCATTTGCTACTTTATATTGATTAATCAATTTTTCATTTGGATTTTTCATTCTGGTAATTTTAGACCATAACGCGTTTTTGGCATTTATGAGCTCTAACAATTGCATTGTCATCCATTCATTTTTCAGAGTTTGTTTTGCTGGTCTAGTTTTAATATACTCTTTATTTGCCGTATAAATTTTAGTAAATTCTATCTCAATAATTTCGTATATTTTGTTAGGGTCTTCATTTTGATTTAATATACCCCCAATTTACATTTTGTAATTGTTTAATGATATTTTTGTGGTTTAGTTTAATTTCGTATTTTGCTGTAGGACTAGGCGTTTTGTCTGCTAAGCCCTGCATCATTTTATCATTCCACCATTAAACTGCTGTAAAATAATGGTCAGCAATTTTTACTATAATCACATACCCTTTTCCATGATGCTTATATAGTTTGGTGTAAATTAAATCAATGCACGATTTTACAATTTTATTTTTTCTTAGTTCTTCTCTTGTTGGTGTTTCAATCATGGCTACAAATCCTAGTGATGCCATCATATTTTGGAAACGTTGAATGTCATATTTTTCCGATAAATCCATTGTTTCTGCGTAGATATTGAGATTTAAGTCACCTGTAATAATAATATTCAATTTAGCATTTTTTTCTATTTTATTGTTCAGTATTTCCTTTAATTTTCGTATGAACGAAATTCTACTTGAGGCTGGCTTTCGATAAACTGCTAAAAGGTTAAACTCCTCTTCATGACATGTAAAACTTATATCGACTGCATCATTAGTATCCACTCTTATCTCAGTTTTGTTAACTATTTTTAATTTTTTTCACTTAAAAAAACTAAAACTCCACCTCCTCTGTTTTTATCTCTGCAAACTCCTATTTTTTCATAATTATTTAGGTTATAGTTAACGAGTTCATCCTTAGTTACATTAATTTCAGTAATTATGAAAAAGTCCCAAGCTATTTTTGAATTGGTAATTTCAGTTTCGAGTTCTTCCCAATTTTTCCGACAGCTTCTAATATTTTTATGCAAACATGTAAAGTGTTTGTTCCTGTCGTTTACAACCAAATTATAAACCAACTCGTTAAACTCATTAACTACAACATTACCACAATCTTCAAGTTCAATCTTCAATAATAATAATAATAATCATCCCTTAGTTGCAAAATGTGTAACAGGACTGAAATGGGCACAGGTATCCAAATTAAACTTAAAATGAAAAAAACAAGAATTAATATACTCAGTAACGGGAAGGAAAGGGGCCTTACCACCAAGGTTAGACCTGCCTGGGACCATAAGGATCCGGTTGGCATCGCCACTCATGTAGGCAAGGACGAACAGGAAAGGTAAGTACACAACACGCAAATAACTGAAATATGTGGTCGCTAAGACCAGCATCAATATAAAAAGTTAAGAGGTTAAGTCGAAAGTCAATAAATATAAGACAATAAAGGCACTGAAAATAAGAAGATAAAAAAAAATTAAATAAATGCAAACGAACAGCGTCTGTACGACCATCAAAACACAATTGCAGCCGTAAAAAAAGAAATGCCAACCTAGAGTACCATTATAAACCGGACAGAAAGCAAATTGGGCTCGATAAGTGTTAAATACATACGGATGCAAACCTATTTACGTTGCCTTTAGGTTTGTATCCGTATTTATTTAACCTAGAGTACCAGCAATAAACGAAGATTAAAATCTGAGTGAAAACTTGGAAGGTTCACATTTAATTATGTTACGTTAAAAAGATACTAAGTTGGAAGCGCAAACAGTCTCGTGTGAAAGGCTGTTCCAAGGTTTAACCACAGTTTGCAAGGAAAATTTCCAACAATCGCTGTTTACCATCAGCTTTAAAGAGTGGCCTCGGGTTCTACTATCGGAGCGAATTAATAAAAAAGCAGAATAATCGAAGTCCACGAGGCCATGAAGAAGAAAAATAAGTCAGGTAAATTTCAGCTCTTAGACGACCAATTAAAGTGACTCAAGATTTAAAATACGCACCTACGCAGCCTCTCATCATAAGATTTGTTGCGAAGACCAATAAGGTGTTTTGTAAAGTGTCTTTGAACCGATTCAATGGCACCAATATCACCGAGATCGTATGGAGACCAAACAGGATTTGCATACTCGAGCAATGGCCTGACAAAGACTTTAAAAGCCCAGTTTAAGTTGTTCGTGTCTCCAGAAGTGAAAACTTTTTTTAATAGCAGCTCTTTGACGCCGCTATCTTGACGAAGTGCCTATAGTGAGGTCTAGATTTAAGGTCACTCAACAACCAGATCTCCAGGTCTATTATAAGCCTAGTTTTAGCTAAAGTATGTCCAGGAAAAAGGAAATAGTCATAGCATTCATTCGAGCGACCAATAAGGAACATGCTGCGTTTACAAAGAGCGACTGGAGGCTGCCAAGTGCCTTCCCAAGAGACCAGCTCGCTGCCAGCTCTACTAAGTTCTGCCCAACTCGAAAGTCGATGACAGCGTTCGAGGCCTTTACATCATCAGCAAACTTATTAGTTTACCGAAACACTGGTCGTAGTAAGATCATCAATGGAAAGGATAAACAACAGTGGCTCCAAAACCGATCCTTGAGGAGCACCACTGATTACTGCAAACATACATGCACTGCCGCCTACAACCACAGACTGGCTGCGATTGCAGATTGCAAATCCACGTGATCCAGTTTAACAAAAAGCTTACTGTGCTTTAGCAAAATCAATATAAATTGCATCAACAGGAATCCATCACCCATGCAGCTTGTCCACTGTTCAATAACTGAAAGCAGTTCCAGGGTGGTAGATTTCCGTGGTTCAAAACCAAACAAGTCATCAGCAAAGATATTTTCATAAATAAGAAAAACATCACATTGCGCACACGGTTCATAACGTAACACAGAACACAGGTTAAAGCAATAGCCTGCAATTGCAGGGATCAGATGGATCACCCTTCTTAAAATAGGGATCACGCAAGCAGCTTTCCAAATTTTGGGTAATTTACCAGAAGCAAAAGACAGGGTTAAAAGGCCAAGAAAGCGGTTCGCAAATATGAAATATGATTTCCTTGTAGAAAAAGACGCAGAGTAGCCGTCCGGGCCGACTGACCGGCTGGGCTAGATAGCAGACAAAACATTCAGAACAGATTGAGCCGTGAAAAGGACACTGTTGCACACCTTCACTGGATCAGTATACTGCCATCAGTATGCTGCTACCAGTACACTGCACCAGTATACTGCCTATAGGCCTAGTGAAGGTAATGAACTTAAGGCACTGGATCGATGTTAACGCCATCTCTTGTTGCCGGTAGATACGAACATTTCTCTCGTGTGTTGGTGAGTATGGTGCAGATTTTAGTGCGTAATGATCAAGATTCGGTCGTTGTAAAACCTGTGGACTACCCAAGGGCGTCGATGTTTCTAAAGTTGTGGGCGGGACATAGTAGTACCGCCAACCAACTCCGGTGAGGGGGGGGGGGAGAAAATGAAAATTTACTGTTAAAATATGTGCTACTTTGGCAGAAGCCTGGCGAATCCAGGTAGGGGGTAACGGGGAGCGCTGTAAGCTCCCCAGCGGCTCTGCCCAGGAAGCTGAAGCATTTTATGCTATTTGAGAACCTATTTTCGGCTTTTCGAGACACGTTTGCAACGCATTGTTTAGCAAATTTCGGATGCTTTTCGTAAAAATTCTTTAGCATGAGAGGTCGTAAAAACCTAATTGTTACCAAAATTCCGTTTTTTTTATACATTTTATTTACACATTAAATTCCCTGATGAATTAATTTTTTTTTTAAATATTATTAAATTAACGCTAACTTACACTGAAAATTTAGGTTTGAAAAGTATTGTTGCTTACTTTTCAAATGGTGGAAGATTTAGTTGACGCTCCTGAATTAACTGAGAATTAACTGAATTACTATAACTGAGAACTGAAAAAGAGGAAAAGAGCTACTAGCAAATCAAACCGGCAACTTAGTCTTCAATTTTGATTCTTTGCTCGGTTTTTATGGAGTTAATTGGTATAGACTTCAACTGACGAAAACTTGGAAGGAAAGCAAAGTTTTGTTCTGTACAAATTTATCTGACGTTTCGGCTATAACCATAGCAAGAACAAACTAACCACCAGGCGACTTCAGTTGGCGTTTCGTTGACAATCAAACAAAGTAATTTGAAATCGGACACTCCTTTATCTTTCATTTAGCTCTGTGCTCTTCCTGTTTTGACTAGTTTCACACTAAATTACATTTTCACTAAATCGGTGGAAGTGGAAAAAAGCCTCACAAGCACTACATACCGAGTAGGGTTGCGCAAACACAGTCCGAAAGTAGTTCGAATTAAAGGGATATACTTCCCAGCGCCATTTTTCTCGATCCACCACATCAAGTACGGCCCCAAAGGTCTATTTACTTACCGTTAGTTTTTCCCTTGCTAAAAAACCGTTTTAAAATGTGGCTTCTAGGAGATTTTCTGTTGAATATTGTTAACTACATTTAAGAACAACCCGTAACTATACGATGCATTGCGCACGTACAATAATCATGACGTTTCATCTCTGTGTGTACATCTA
Organism: Lithobius niger; assembly: GCA_023313725.1. Lineage (NCBI taxonomy): Eukaryota > Metazoa > Arthropoda > Chilopoda > Lithobiomorpha > Lithobiidae > Lithobius > Lithobius niger. Next base: position 3,188 of record JAHWFP010180568.1, on the reverse strand, counting down.
ATAATTTTCTAATAATTACCACGAGATCTAAAATCTAATAGACTAATGCGGTAAAAGTTAAAATTAATTATTCCAATAGATCGCCGAAGCAAAATTATAAGACCTGAGCCTAGAAAATTATAAATTGTGATTTTAAAATACGAGAATCATTCCGGTTTGTGACGACACACTCGTTGACTTGATTCTGTCTCGTGTACTATTCCCAAAGCCAACCGAGACAGCAGCTATACAAGGAACGCAGCTACCACCCCAGCTGACCTTGGCGCTGTAATTGCTCGGATGACGATCTGCGCGTAGCTGTAATTTGGCACGCGGAATGTTATAAGGCAGGCCGGGTGTCCCTTTAATAGTCAGTACATAAAGTTTAGATTTATAAAGCGACTAATAATGAAATTTATATGCTTCAATTGTTTGTGTGATGTTCATTTTTTTTTACCATAAAATTGCGTTACTTTACATTAAAATTTTTATACAATAAAAAATATCTGTTTTGCTACAGTGGAGTGATATGCTTACATCTTCCATTTACCGTTAATCCGTCATCTTTGTGAGTTGGCCTTGCACCTTAAATTCTTAACTTCATTACTCCCCTGTATTAGGAACTGATGACTCATAATATTTGATGACCTGATTCATGCAATTGGGGAAAACGAAAGTACATTTTCTTGTTTCAAACTCGACGTGGTAAGCGTGATAAATAGATGCTCATTTATAGCTTTGCAGCCTATTTCGTGGGGTGGACGAACCCCTCAGTTTGAAAACGTGGAGGGGACGGTCCCCCTCGTCCCTCCCCCCCTGGATCGACGCCTATGGGACTACCCAATTGTAACGGTAATAGTAAATAAGCGGTTAGCAATTAGTAACCCACGGTAACAGTTGGTTGTCATGTTTCATCGCATATATGCTATAGTTTCAGAATGGCGCTGGCTTACCATGACGTTACCTCCTCCATACACAGGTTGTGTTTTAATTGGATTTTGTTTCTAAATTTAGACATTTTCCATATCTCACTTCCCTACAGTTTAGAAACACGACCATTTCATCTACTCCTTGTGTTGGCAGCCATGTTGGATCAGGAAGTGAGAGGAAACTGGGCAAGAAAAAACCTGCCTCACTTGGCTCAGTAAGATTTCAGTCCCACGACGTCATGCTTACGTCATATGGGAGGAGTTTGGGTCAGTTGTCTCGAGTTAAACAGTATGTCACGTCCCTCTAGTTTAGAAACATAATCGTAACCTTACGTTTTAGTACGTGCTTGAAAACAAGTTGGTCAGCAACGAAAGGAAATGGGCCTGGCTGCGATGAGTTATGACGGTCCAGTCACTCAACTAGCCAAACGCTGCATAGCCAGTACTGAACTATGTTTTACGCATTATTTCACGTGCATAACAGCCTATTAGAGACGGTGTAAGATTTGATTTACTACGAAATGTTTTAGTCAACTGTCAACTACAAGAGATAAATCAAATTTCGTCGACGTGCAGTGCAGTAAATTCAACAGTTCAGCTTGAAATTACCAGTTTCGTAATTTTCCATCCCCAAGTGAATTCACCGAGTTTGTTCTTTCATGTTTTAATAATAAATGATGTGACAAAGTGCAAGATCGTAGAAGGATTCGGGGGAAAAATATTGTGAGATGGAGATATGTCATCGTTGTAAGACTCAAAACCATAAAATCTTCATAGATCTTGACATTGAGCTGCCATATCGACCCATTTCACATTTCGTTCCCTCCCCCATTTCGGTGGTTTCGGGAAAAAAAGCGATATTATTTTGATGACAAAGGAGAAGCGTCTTTGCTACGGATCAACCGCTGAGTGCTGAATACGAGATAAAAATGGAAAGATGGGAAAATCCGACTTAAACCGGGGGAAAGGAGATTACAAAAGAAAAAAAGTTAGCAAAAAATTAAGTAGCTAAAGTAAAGAGTGGCCGTCATCCTACTTTACTAAAAAAGTAATGAACTCATAATAAACGACGAACCATAATAGCGCCCACACAGTGAATCGCTACTTGTATATCACTAATTTCGTTTCTTGTTTTGGTAGTTAAAAAAAAAGTAAATAGTGGACTTAACGTCCTTTTCAAACTGCTGAGGTTATCTCGGGGCGGAGAGGGTGAGTTTTGCTAGGAAATACCTGAGATCTTTTACACACCACAATAGACATGAGCAAGTGCATTTTCGGGCCCCTCTCTTCCCGAATGCACGGGGTGAGCTGAGGCAATTAGTTTAAAGTAGAACAATTTTTGGCCAAGCGAGTGAAACGAGTAAATACTCGACTGAATTTTAATCTTGTTTGTATGTTTGGGACATTGGATTATGTGTATCTGTTTGTATCTTTGGGACAATATATCGTTTACAGTTTTGTTCTGATTGGTAGAAATTTTATGACAATGGCACTTTGATGCACGAAATGTTCGCATTTGAAGATGAAATTCTTACCGCAAATAGTTTCGGAGACACTCGGGTTTAACATTGGATGGCTAAGCGGATTTGCAACAGCGGCGGTAAGGGAGACCAGTTTATAAGACTGGTGACCCCAAACACTACACGAGGAACACTAAACGTTAGTGAAAGTTCGTTTAGTGTGAAGAATGTAGAAAATTACAGATGATAAAGAAAAAAACTGTTAGTGCAAGTTTCACACGTTCCGAAACGACGAGGTTGAGTCTTTTATCGTTTCTGCAACAAATCTCGCGCGTGGTGGTAGAGCAACCCACATGGGGGTCGAAAAGATCGGTGTTGGATTCATTTGCTGGTTTTGGTTTCACTTGCGGTATTCCCTTGTCGTGTTCGCTTACTTCATGTTCAGGAATTGCTGTGCAAGATACAAATAACAGCATCGAAAATAATGTATTATATATTTCGCAAATCCGAGTAGTGGCGATTTTCAGAACTCAATTGTGTGCTCAATTAGGCTTACTGTCAACTTGTGCTATTTATGTTTTACTTATCATCGATAAGCTTCGCAAGAGCATGAAACATTCTCAAACGAACGTCTTGGTTAGTTCAAAGATAGGCTATGTCGACTAAGGAGCAAACATGCAAAATAAGTTAAATCCAAAATTTGCTTTTTTGCAAAAAAAAAATTCTACCCAAGCAAATTTTGATTGTTGTTCAGAAATGTACGTCTAGGCCAAGTGATCATAAAGCAAAACAAAAATGTCTAAACTTTTGTAAAATGCAG
>JAHWFP010180564.1:0-36183 GCA_023313725.1 Lithobius niger | reverse complement strand
TGATTTCAATGACTTTTCCCAGACTAATGTTGCTTTTCAAGGACTTTCCCCAATTAATATTGCTTTTCAAGGACTTTTCCAAAATAAATGCTACTTTTAAACATTTTCCCAAACTAATATTGATTTCAATGACTTTTCCCAGACTAATGTTGCTTTTCAAGGACTTTTCCCAATTAATATTGCTTTTCAAGGGCTTTTCCAAACTAATGCTGCTTTTAAACACTTTCCCAAACTAATATTGATTTCAATGACTTTTCCCAGACTAATGTTGCTTTTCAAGGACTTTTCCAAACTAATACTGCTTTTCAAGGACTTTTCCAAACTAATATTGATTTTCAAGAGCTTTTCCAAACTAATATTGCTTTTCAAGAACTTTTCCATACTAATATTGCTTTAAAAGGACTTTTCCAAACTAATATTACTTTTCTAATGCTTTTCTAAACCGGTAATGCTTTTCAAGGACTTTTCCAAACTAATATTGCTTTTCAAGAACTTTTCCAAACTAATATTACTTTTCTAGTGCTTTTCCAAACTAATGTTGCTTTTCAATTACTTTTCTAAACCGGTAATGCTTTTCAAGAACTTTTCCAAACTAATATTGCTTTAAAAGGACTTTTCCAAACTAACATTGCTTTTCAAGGACTTTTACAAAGTAATGTATTTTTCACGGACTTTTTCAAACTAATATTGCTTTCAAGGGATTGTTGAAACTAATATTGCTTTACAAGGACTTTTCCAATTTAATATTGCTTTTCACGGACTTTTCCAAACTAATATTGCTTTTCAAGGACTTTTCCAAATTAATATTGCTTTTCAAGGACTTTTCCAAGCTAATATTGCTTTCAAGGGCTTGTCGAAACAAATTTTGCTTCCTATTGCAACAATGGGTACAGTTGATTTAGTCATCTATCGTTGCAGTAATAGAGGGAGGGAAGGAGTAAACTCCGAATAAAATAACACGGTTTTAAAAATGTGGTGAAACTAGATCGAAAAAAAACTTGGAGCCTTTTGTCATCTAAAGCAAAGTATTAAACGTTTTAGAAAAAAGAAAGAAATGTAGCAAAGGGGAGAAGTATAAATCGGTGTTTCGACCAGGGGAGCCTCCGCAGGGGGCCTAGATGACGTCCAGAATAGGGCAGAACAGATCCCATAGCTGCTGAAGAATACTGGGGGTCTCTCACACTACCCTGGTTAGTGCTGACTGGTAGATAATTTTCCATGGCCCCATTACCAGTTACGGGATCCCAGTGATGAATATTGGTTAATATTAGGGTCAAAAAAATAATTGTGTATAGTTGTATAGAATTCGAAAGCTCAATCGCATGAGAGCAACTTGTTTAACGAAAAACTTAAAAATAAAATATTTTTCTTTTATTTGTTTATTTTTTTTTTAGTTTAATAATAGTAACTGTTTTATTCCCAAAGACGATTTTAAATTCCCAATGAATTTAACAAACGTGACCACTTTAAAAATATAAAGTTTTATACACAAATTAGCAAAATATTCAAATAGTTCCTATCACTGTAAACGAAATTTCAAAATATTTTTATATAATAATACAACTTAAGAATAATTTTTCATTTGAATTACTGTGACTGTGTTTCAGCATTTACCGCATTCTTACAATTTCCCCGCTTCAGGGAGGGCCAAATTTACATTTTAAAACATTTTATGCCAAATCATCCATCTTTCAGGGCGGGCAATTTGTTTACGGATGCTAATGACTCATTACCATTAAACGTGCGTGAGTCTTGGCCTTGAAGAGTTTATTTACGCCCATGAAGACAACGACAACAGCATGAGCAGGTTTGGGCACCCCAACAGCTAAACAACCTAACCCCAGAACGGTCACTCATGTCAATCATATACTTTCAGGAGAAGAGTAAACCCACTTCCTGTTGCCGGTCCTCAAGTGCACGTTTCTGTATCGCCATTTCTTCCTCGTGATACGCCGTCGGCTTACAAGGAGTTCTTCTGCTCGCTTCCTATATTTCTCTGCCGGTCACGGTGAAGGCTGTCATGTGACCACTACCCCGTTCACTGGCCCAACAATGGTTTTAGAGGGCCAAGCGGACTCCACCCTGGACACTACCTCTCCACTCCCACGCTTCAGTTCTGGACAGCAAACAAAACGGGGGAGATTCGTCAGAAGGCTTAGCAGCAACCGACGAAGACAACAGCGTTTGGAGAACCTCGAACTTTTGGAATTGTGTTCGTGAGAAGTATACCCATGTGGATTACTTGGAGATTGAGACGTCATGAATACGAGGGCAATTGTTCGCATACTAGCAGGTAAGTCAGGCGTAAAATTAAGAGTTTTTCTTTCTGTTTTTTTCTCTCCTGTAAATGTTTTCCAAGTGCACCAACGGCTTCGCACGTGAAAGTCAATGACAGCGTGTTTATTGTAGGGTTGTTGGAAATTCTGAACTCGTTTGTTTTTAAACCTTCCAAGAGTAATGAACTAAAACAAAAGAAACGTATAATTTTGTCCCTTACCGTAGCCGTGTATTTTAATGGTGAAGAATTGAGAGAAATTATACCGAGACTTTCCCCTCTTTACGTAATAACTGTGGGTGGATAATTGTGAGAACTATAAAGATGCTCGTCTATGTAATCACTATTTGATAGGAGAACTAGCAAGAATTACCTGGTGTTAACGTCTCGGAATAATTGCCGTGCAGTTAAGAGTGCATAGATGACGGATTCGGAATATGCCATTTAGATCCATATCTTACGGTTTTCAGAATGGAACGGCAATTACTACAGAATTCTTGAATAAACGGAAATTAAACTGAAAAAAATAAATAAATGATTAAGGGAACGTTTTACAAGTTTATCAGCACAAAACTGATATGAAGGAATTCAATCTTTATGTGGTTGGGGTTTCGGTTAGTGCAAATATACCAGGGGCTCTTAGGGCGCGTTTATGCAGCGACTCGCTTTTGCATTCTCGCAGCTAGAACTCAATCGCGATGGCAAAGGTGACATTAGCATGGTAACAACGCTAAATGGATTAGCTAAATCCGACATCGTTTGAGTAAATACTTGCAGTCTTATAATCCGTGCCAATAATATAAAGAATTCCTCATGACGAAATAATATTTCCAAACGCTTATGAACTCACGTTATTTGCTGTTTTGCTTGCGAGGCGGCGGACATAAAACCGCCGCCATGTTGGAATTTGAGGTGATTTCTAGCTTCTAGCTGCGAGAATGCAAAAGCGAGTGGTTGCGTAAACGTGCCCTTACTGCGGAAAAAAATTGCTTTTTGCTTTTTCGTCGCAACGATCACGGAAGTGAGTTAAGTCACAGTGTGCGGCACTTGCAAAATTCCCAAAATTATAAATTAGTTCTTTTCCACACGTTTAGAACGACGGCTCGTTGTAAAATAAAAATACCCCCTTCCCCACTACTGACCTGCTGTTATAGTCTCATAACAGTGCACAAATGCTTCCTGCATCATGCCCACATGAAAAATTAAGTTAGTAGTAATAATGATAATAATAATAAGGTTTATTTGCCAGATAACATCAAAAGTGTACAGGTTGGGTTTTGTTAAACCTCTAATACCTGCCTACGAATTAATGTACTAGGTCATACACAATTATACAATAGGAGTAGTTATACAGAGCAATCTTGTTGGCAGTTAAATTATAGTAAATATAATAAAGTTGAATCACTATAGGTCGTTGTGGCTAATCAGTGGCAGGGCTCGGCCTATAGCTGCCTGCAGAAGCTGATCTGTGATTGGTGACTAAAAGGGGAACCTGGCAAAGTCTCGGCCTATCACCGAAAAGTTGCTTTGCTGTTGTCTTCGTGGGTTATAATTTGTTTAACCTTGGAAAATGAAGCCGAGTTAAACATTTGGCATTTGCTCGGTTAGCGTTTGCTCGCGTGATTTTTGCTCACTTGCTTCTAGTCTCTTAATATTTGTTCACTTGTCCTTTGCTCACTTGGTTTTTGCTCGTTTGGTATTTGCTCATTTAAATTTGCTCATTTTGGCCTTTGCTCATTTGGCATTTACTTATTTGGTTTTTGCTCATTTAGCACTGGCTCAGTTACTTATGCGCACTTGACATTAAAATTTGCAAATAATGCTAGCATAAAATAACCACGTTGATTTACTTGCAAACGCTAACTGAGCAAATGCGTTGCTTCGTATTTAGTTTTGTCTTTTTAGGGAAGTAGGTTTAGTACGTTTATGCAGAAAGGCTCGTTACACGTAGGGCTACATTTAGATCTGGATAGGTCCGGGGCGATTAAGGTTTGGTGGGTCCAGTAAAAAAAAATGTTCGGAAGTGGCAGAACAAAGCAAGTTCGTTAGCTCGTCAGCCGTTAGCACCGTTAGCTTCCCCAGCAATGCGACGGTGAAGCACTTATTGTCCAACTAAGCCAAAGCCAAGTGAGCAACCTTTTGTGATCTCTCCTAAGAATACACGCAAAGTTGTTTCGAAATCTGTCTACACAGTAGCAACGATGGAATTCGTCATTAACTTTCATGTGTACCTGTTTGTGCACATTTTTTCGAACCATAACAAACATTTACTCACAACAACGACGAAACAAGGAATATTTGCAAATAGTGTATTGGTTGGGGGTGGGGAATGGATGACTATTCGTTGTTTCCAATAGAGCAGTGACATTTGCCGCCATATTGGGACCAGTATGGGTTTTGGAGGGCATAACTACAAGGTGCACTACATAAAAATGGAGGGGAAAAACAACGGAAGAGCGGATTTCTTAGGCTTAAAATAACGTTGTTTTCTCCAACAACAAAAATCGCACGTTTTAGGTCTAAGAATCACTCTTAACAGCATCGGCTTCAGTATGACGCCCTTCTGTTTCTCTCTGCAGTGCCCCTTGCAGCTAACCCATTAGGGCTGCAGCATAGAGTTATATACAATAATACTACGACGTGTCACTGCTCTATAACATTTAAAATCTCTTCATGGACGCTAATTCACGCAACCAAACATTAAAATTTGTCCATGGAAAATAGTTCACGTAATTACGAACCGTTCTAATTTGTCACTACAACATTTCACGGTTATCGAACGAAATATTTCTCCACTAACAACAATCTTCTTTAAAAGAAACTACTTTCATAGTTTCTTATGGTGAATTTGAATTTGAATTTTTATTTACGTGAGTCTAAGGACCTTAGTCATACACTCAACTCTAAACTTAATCCTAAACCGTAAACCTAACAACCGAACCAACACCGGCCAACACCAACTTTACACCAACCAACGATTACAGCTACACAAAGGCTCAGTAGTTACCCAACCAACCAAAGACACCAGTCAACCTCCATCAGAGTGAGTAGGAGATGGTGATGTCCATGTGATGGTGATGTGATGTGATGGTGATGTCCATGTGACAACTGTAGCACACCGTTTGTTCGAATAAAGACGCGATGCGCTGTGCCAACAATGTCAGAATCGCTCCAGTCGTAAAGAGTTGATATGGTGTCACCAATATATTTTCACGTCTTTTGCGCACCATCTGTGTATGACGTAGCATGAGAATTCAGTCTGACGTAATGAGAAGCGGTTTGGTGTACAAACAGGATGGAATCCCAAGTGGACTGGAAGAGTGATAAATATGTTTTGCTTGATAACTGGTTGTAGTCTGACCCGAAACGTCGCATTTTTACTGTTGGTACATGCACCATGTTGGCTTTTTATTTCTTCATCACTTCTTCATCTTCATCTCTATTTATGCATGATGTACAAAGGAGTCGGGCAAGATGTCCTAATGGCTACCACGACTCTACCACGTGCCAGAGATGCCGGGTTCGAGCCTAGCCGCAAGCACCCCTGGCATTTTTTTGGAAGAGAATGGCCCTGTGATGCTCGTACTTATGTCGAGTGTGGCATGTGAAAGATACTAGAAATTTCCGATTGGAATTACCCAGTAAAATTGTCCCTCTCACTGTCTGGTTCAATGGCTTCAGCAGGGAGCGCGTCGAACCTCAAGTGTACAAAAGAAACAATTTTGACGTCTTTAGCACATCATAGCGCGTCGCGTTGCTTCGTATTTAGTTTTGTCTTTTTAGGGAAGTAGGTTTAGTATGTTTGCGCAGAAAAGCTGGATATGTCTGGGGTGTTTAAGGTTCGGTGTACCCTCCAGTGAAAAAAAATGTTCGCAAGTGGTAGAACAAAGCGAGCTCGGCGAGCTGGGAGCGCGTCGTTAGCTTCCCCAGAGAGGGGACGGTGAAGCACTTATTGTCCATCACTGCCGGAGCTGACTTCTGGAGGTTCCTCTTTTCCCATATTTTCGGGGAATTTATTTAGCATTAAGATACACTTGTAAAAAAGGCATGATTATTTTATGATCACACTGCTTTTATAACAAAATTAATTGAACATTTGATTATCAGATTCTTTAATTATTAGGTAAAGGGATTCTTTGGCTTGGTGGGCCTGAGGCAGTTGCCCCTTTTACCGCCTTACAAACTCGGCACTGGTCACACGATAAAATTTTAACAATCACTAACCAGAAACATAATACTAAACGATGGTTTAATACATTCGGTTTAAAGTTTAAACGATGCTTGGAGGTTTTCTGAGCGATGATCAATGTCATCATTCCAGGAAGTAATGCCGGAATTCTGAAACTCACCTCTGGCCTAAGGAAGTCTCCAAATTAGCAAGCTCCACTCCCACAGTATAACTTTCAATATGGTGCATACTATAGCATACGTCCTAGTGTGGCTTTGCTTCTGCCAAGAATTTAACACCAAGTAGTGCTAACAAATTAGGAGCCACCACCTCAAATCTTCTTTGGACTTTTAAGGTGGGGTTCAGAATTCGGGCCTGCTCACTGAAAGGCTTGAAGGAACGCTCAATGACACAATATTTCGCAACTCAGTATTTGCATTTGACCTCATAGATGCCGGCATGCGAGCCACAAGATCAACTGTCTTTAAAACGCTTTTAAGGTATTCACTCATTGTTTCCACTTTCTATTGTTGTTGTCGTACAGGGACCTGCGTGGTATTTCGCCTGGTGCAAAGGAAGGACTTATTGTTTGTTTCAGGAGCTCCTTTATGGTTGCGAGGTTCCACCGTTCTGGATGGTCACAATTATCATGCCTATGCACAAGACAGGAAATGGCAGGTCAAATTTGCAGAACTATCGGCCTATCGCACTTGTCTAGTGTGCAAAAGGTTTACAAGCGCATGCTAATCAGGCGGCTTGGATGGCATCTGGAGTACTTTGAGTGCCTTGCTCCTGTTCAGTTCGGGTACAGGGCCAATTCGGATACAGGGCCAACAGGAGTGCTCAGGATGCGGTGCTGTACTTATTATCTAGCGTTAGAGGGGCATGGGTGCAGGGGCATGTCGCAGTCGCCGTCTTTTTGGATATTAAGGCGGCGTACGATACGGTTTTGATTCAGTGGCTCCAGGTGCTCTTCGGAAGATAAGAGTCAGTGCGAAGCCGATTGATGCAATTGTTGGGAGCCTGTAAGTTTGTCACATGGGTTAACGGTTTCTGGTCGACTGGGGCCAGATCAGATCGTGGGCTTCCACAAGGTAGTTGTTTAAGCCGCACCTTGTTTGTGATTGCAATCAATGAAGTCCTTGTTGAACTCGGTGACTCCAATAATATCGTATGTTATGCTGATGATGTTACGATGTGGTTCGTGGGGGATGATCTTGGCCTCCTATGTAACCTTGCGCAACATGCCTGATGTGATCACTCGTCGTCTGGGGAAGCGTGGTCTGCTCCTCACCCCAGCAAAAATGGAGCTGGTGGTGTTCTCGATCTGTGGCTGGGCAGTGGTCCCATGTAGCAGTCCTCGTGGGAGATGTGATGATTCGGCCTAAGCCGTTTGTGATATACCTGAGGATAATCCTGGACTCGGCTTGGATTGAAATGTCCATGTTAGCCGTTTGAAGGCGAAGATTCAGGGACGTACTTCCATAGTGAGAGCACTTGTGGGGTATAAATCTGGTCGACAGGGTACATTACTGACAACTACAGGTCATTCATCAGATCCGCATTGGACTATCACCTATCCTTCCTGTGCTGTGCAGAGCGCCACATGAGGGCCCTGCAAACAGTGACAAATGAGTGTCAGTGGACTGTTTCTGGTTCTGGTTGTCTGAACTCTACCCCCTCCCCCAGTGCAGCCACTGCGGATAGAGTGTAATGAGCCACCTCTCTGGTGCCGTGCCAGAGAGCTCCTTGTGGTGTTGTGCATGCAAGGCAAGAAGCTTCCTTGGTGCTGCTGGGTTCGGGAGGACAACGCTCCAGCAAGCCTCACACCTTCGACTGTTTGATGTTAAGTGTACGCGACCGCTGAGCCTGTGGACATGGTGCCCAAGTCTTGGTAACCTTCTCGAAGCTGTGCATGTGGAGTGCGAAGTTTATTGTGATGCCTCCTTTCATGTGGAAACCCACATCGGAGGCATCGGGGTTGTTCCTGCCCTGAAAGTCAAGGTCCAGCATGGCCTCCTTGCAGTTGCCTCCAGTATAGAGTGCGAGTTGACAGCCCTCTCCATGGCCTTGGATGTGGCAATCGATTTGGAGCTCCCATCGTTTGTGATACTGACTGACTCGTTGTCAGCCATTCAGCGGCTGCGGGGTGCCTGGGACTCACTGGATGTTAGTGATCCCCTGGTGTACTCCATATGCTGGAAGGTCTGGATGGCGATGAGGAACGCGTCGGTGGCACTGAGATGGGTTAAAGCCCGTGTTGGATGTGTTGGAAATGAGTGGACAGATTGCCTCGCAAAAGGGGTAGTGGTGGGTCAGGAAGGAGGGCTGGAGCTTCAACTCTCTGTTCGGTCAAGACGATCGTTGGTGCAGAAGTGGTTCTTGCTGGCGTAGTATGCTGAGTGGTCTGCCGCTCAGACGGGTAGGACCCTCTATCGGGCTCACCCATGTTGTTTCACCAAATCCATCAGGGATACTTTCCAGTATGGAGAGGCACAGCTACTATCGAGGCTGAGGACGGGGCATTCTCTTTTTAGGGCGCACCAATGCAACTTTGGCTGGGTGCGATCGCCGATTTGTTTAACATGCAAGGTGGAAACCACCTCTGAGCATTTTTTGCTGGCCTGTACGTTGCATGCACAGGCAAGACGGGTAACACGCCACTGGAAGAAGACTTGCCCTACGGTCTACGATCTTTTGTCACTGACTTATGGTGGGTCACCAGTGATGGTCTGCGCTCTGTGACCAAATATTGCAAATTGACTAAAGTTGGCATATGAGTGGCGTGCCTCGGTGCTCCTCTGATGTGGTGTGTATTTGGGAAAGTGTGCGTGTGTGCCTGCATCAGTGTGCGGTGCCTGTGAGTGACCAACAGCTGTGAGGTCTTGATGAACTTCGCCCACGATGTGAAATGCGTGGAAGTGTTCGGACGGGACGGCTGTTGCAGTAGTGGTGGTGGGTGTCTCTGTACGTATTGGATGACGTCAGTGTCATTGTACTGTAGTTATTGTGCAGTGGTGGTCGGTGATTTCTGTGTGACTCGGACATGCTGTTGTTCATGGTTTGCTGTTGATTGCTGGTTGTAATGTTGTAATTAGGTTAAAGTAGGGGCGGGGGCGTACGACCAAGGGTCACAGCTCTGATAAATAAATTGAAATTGAAATAAGTATACACAAATCGTTATATCTATCTCCACTTTATAAGCCCTGATCCGGAAAACCAGCCGACCGGCCGTGTAACTAACAATAAGTCGTTTTAACAATTACTTTAAACTTGCGATGCACGAGGCTTATCGTTGCTGCGTTACAAAGTGGTCGGCAACAATAAGACCTCTGTAAACAATGAAACTCAAGTTGATGCTGCATCCAGTTTTCAAACGGTGCATCCAACACCACCCGTGCATATAGAACGGACTTCAGCTTAGATGTAATATTATTAGACAGTGAAAAATAATTGTGTAAACGATACTTGAGCGCACTGGTCCCTGATCAGGATCGTGCTGTGTGACACCGGGTCAAGCCCGATCACACTTACGGAGGCATAAGCTGCTGGCTAAAGATTCTGTTGTTATGGACAATGCGCTGATTGAGTGAGCAAAGCATTCCATCCCCATGTTCCAAAAAGGTAATATTATAAGCCAGCGAACAGTACTCAATATTATAAGCCAGTGAACAGTATTCAATATTATATTGTTTTTTTATTTTTATGAAACGGTCATCGTACTTTAAATAGCTCTGCGTAGCTATAACTGGCACCTCTGGTGATTTACAAAGGAAAAAGGAAAACAAGACAAATAGTGAAAAATCGTACACTAGAAATAAGGTAGTACAGTAAGCCACCATTATCCACTTACCTTTCCTCAAAGTGGCGTGACCCGTATTCGAACTGGCAACCCAACGTCTCCCCGTCGCTGACATAACTCTTTTACCGATATGTCGATATACTGATACACTGGAATGGGCATATCGGTAAAGGCGTTATGCCGGTTACCTGGCGACGGATTGGGTTGCAAGTTTGAATCCCGGTCACGCCACTATGACGAACCGTAAGTTCATAAAAGTGACTTATTGTACTACGTTATTTCTAATGTATAATTTTTCGCTGTTTGGCTTGTTTTCATCTTTCCTTTATAATTTTATGTCGGTCGAGGAATGGTTCATTTTACGATTCTCATGGTTACGCTGTTTTTATGGTTCACGGGGATTTTTACACTGCCTATGATTTTACGACCAATTTCGATCCTTAACATGGATTTGGAACAAGTGGGGGGAGAGGGGTGAAGGAGGTGAGATAGTTATCGTCAACAGAAATAATAATGATAATAATAATAAATAAATAAATCAGGTGCAAAGTACAGGTTTCAAGCCAGGTTTAAAACTTTTTCAGCCGTGAAACAGAAAGATTAATACTCCGACGGTTTATTATCCATTACGGCCGCCAAGTCTGATACATTGACCATGACGGAACGAACCGAAGAACGAACGCATATCTCCACCCAACCGTTAACAAAAAAAAAAAGAATAAATAAAAAATTGAAGGAAAAATCGTTGAGGTGAATCGAAGTGTACAGGCGTGAATTTTTGCCTGTCATTAATAATGTCAGGCCAGGAACTATTGTCCAGTTGGAGAACTCACCACTCCTACCTCATTTTACCTATTTAGGACACGTCATTACATCCCACGTAGTGCATTGTTGCCCTGTTTTTTCCCCCCTTCACTTAGTAACTGCAAGGTTCTTAAAGCATGCGGAGCTACAGATTCTGTCATGGGAGGTTTGAACAAATTGTGAAGGGCGAATAATTACAAACGTGTCAACAGAGTATAGCCTATATTTCAGAGTTGGCGCACGAGATTAGTAACTGATGAATTAAAAGCACATACCCTCTCCATCCTGCGTGTGAATACTTCTACAACATTTCCATACGTTTAAGTGAATGTAACAAACCAGTCTCGTACTGTGGGGGAAAAACAGGAAAATAAAAGCGTTTGCAACATTTACAATTTTAAATATACTTTCGAACTAAAGTTGCAAAACTGAGTCAAGGAAATCCAATATGAAGGTATGTACCTTTAATTCCAAACTTTTGCCGAACATCCAGATAATGTTTTAAAGGAGAATTAGTTGCTGTTTGCATTTCTAACTTAGCAAAGAAGCAAACTAACCCTTGAATCAATCGAATATTGCTTGCTGCACAAACGTGGAATACAGCAACGACTGCTCGTTTAGAGTTGATCTGGACTGGAAGTCTGTATATGCAGGTCGATCTGACTCAAACATTCAAATTTTTCATGGCTTTGTGGCATCAGACTTGCCCTTTGTTTTTTTGTTACTGCAGCCCGAGAAGACAGTGTCTGATTCTAGCTATCCCTACCGTTACGGTACATTTAGGCCATAAAACCTCGCTTGCTGAAAACTAGTTGCTCGTCTATCGTTATATATTTGAGATGAGTTTCCAGTTTCTACTGTAGGAATGCGGCAATACTGAAACAATTAAATGTATTGTAAATAATAAGGGTGCAGAAAAAATACAACAAAACCTTTGAACATTTCTACAACATGGTTATTCTTTTTCTGTATTTCGAACATTTGCCTATCCTCGTATAAAGAACAACTTCTAGCGGTGATTTAACGATGGTAGAAAACCTCGCATCCCGCATTGAGAACTCAGAATTCAACAAGGCGCCCATTTCGGGGTTATCGAATCGAAAACAAACCGTCGAATGCTGGCATTCAGATATCAATCTGCCATTTTGTACTGGCGCAGGAATTGTTTTCTCTGTGGCATAAATCGACACCGTCATGCCGCGTGCTTCATACTTCATACCTCGAGTCACAACAAGAGGATCTCGGTCCGCATCGTTGCCATGGTTGCCATCGTTGCCATGGTTGCATGGTTGCCATGGCTGCCATGGCCGATTTGCCACAGACAAATCGGAAGCCACATCAGGATGGAGGAGCACAACGATGCTGTGCTTCGGGAAATGGAGCTTTTTGAGTCACTTTTGTCTCCCTACCTTGCTGTCTTCAATCTGTTCGTAACGCCAATGGAGTAAACACTGGATATTGAGATTGTGAGTTTAAACCCATAATAAAATGGGATACCTATGGGTGCTTTCATTTTTTCTATCATGCTTAGTTTACTCGGGGGGGGGGGGAAGGGGGCTTTCATTGTTTGCACCCCTTAGTTACATGGGAAGCCAAAGGCTCAACAAGAGTTTAATAACTGCTGATGCAAACCTATTTACGTTGCCTTTTGGATTTACATGTAAATAGGTTTGCATCTGTATTTATTTAGTTACACTTTGTTGAGATTTAGGTTTTTTCTTTTCGTGTTTTAGCCTTTAAGCTTTTTGTTTCCACTTTAGCGAAGGTTACAATTAATTGCTGTATGACTTTTTTAATGGGCAACGGAACCTTCAATTTCCACAATGTTGGTCATCTTGACGGATAATACTCGAAGCAAGAAGGAAACGTCTTCGATGCCCATGACCAGCGATGCAGAGAAAAAAGCTACAATTTTTTTGAAAACAAGGGTTTGTTCATTTTCCAAAGTGAAGGTGACTCTTGCTTTCGAGAACAACCGAAAGTGACTCACTTTTTTTATTATCATGTAAAGCTTTTCGGCGGAATGAGTAATGATGATGTCAGACTGATTTCACGCTCATTAGGGATACGCCAAAATGGCAGGTTACCCAAGCGTTCACAGCAAGCAGGGATATGGATGAATGGAGACACCTCACAACGAAGAGTTCAGATACGAAAATTAAATTTTTGAAATAATGTTTGCGTAATTTTTACGTTTTCCCGTTGTACGTTATAAGACCACTAGCTGAAGCCCATGCTACGCACGGTTGGTGTGACATGCACCGTTTGCAATCACATTTTTGCTCACATTTTTGAGCACACTGGCTAACAAAGGCCCCCTTCAGTCGCTCCTCCCGAGTTAAGCGCAAATATACGCTATGAGGCCGGAATTGTTTTAAAAATAAACAATCTGGATGATGATTTTCTCATGGGAATGCAATTTCTTTCAGTGCACTGTTTAGCTAGGCACTGAACAACTAACTGCTTTTTACCGGTTTGTTGTTTTTACCGGTTACTAATTATTGTTACTGATTGTTTCGCTCCCAGATCTATTTCGTTTTTGTTCTGATATACCGCACAATTTCCCGTTGGTTGATACTGCGATTGCGTGTTTCCCGCGCACTTAAATTGGTGATCCTCAATACTGTTTTACACTTTTAATAGGCTTGTAATGCGGTTTCTCGTGCACTTAAATTGTTTTAGGAGGAGTAGCCTCGAGTACCTTGTTCGATAGCAGTTAGCAGAGGCACTTTCAAGGGACTCAAGTACTATCACACTATCCCTATGCTCCATGGTAGTAGACTGGCCTCCATACCTCACAATAACGAAAACGTACGTATTTGAAATTGCACCACTTCAACGCCACGTGTGTTTATTTGCATCCGCAGTTTATACAACTTTACCTCAAAGCCATGCTAATTTACACAACACTCAGTGAAGCTTAGAGTTTGAAATTTATGCGCCGTCCATTTTAATTATGCTTTTAGAAAACATCCTTGCGACCAATACATACCACATTTTTTATGCACCCAAAGACTTTCGATTAAATTTTATCTGTGATTACTAATGGGAAACACTGCGAAATGATTTACTGATGTGGTGATTGGGTGGTGGCAGAGCTCACCCTATAGCTGATTGAGATAAGTTTGTCTAGCACTACAGGAAAGGGGAACCTGACAAAGTCCCTATCAGACCTGCAAGTGTGATGTGCTCCCAGCCGAAGCCATAGTGCCAGAAGGCGAGAGTGACAATTCTGCTTGGTACTTCTATTCTGTCCAAAACCTGCGTGCTTTTGTATTTTTGCATGTTTATGCCCTGCTTTGCTCAGTCTGCTGTTTTCGTAAGGCTTATGCCTCTCCTTGGGCCTAACGTTGTCGAATCTTTCTCACATTAATAGGGGAAAGTATTTTGACCTGGAGTTCGTTTTTTTAGTTTTGGTCGTTAAGCCTATTTTTAGGCCTATTTCCTTTTTTAGCTCTTTTCATTTTTACTATTCAGTCGACAGTTTTCGCTCATATTCAGTCCGTTAACACTAGGACCCGTCATTTTTGACAGGTTTTAAGCTAGTATCATTATAGTGCTTGTTTTACTTCAAAATTCATATCTGTCCAATTCAACACACGGTCACCAGCTACATAAGCTAAGATTTCCCGGTTCAAATCCCCGATTTGAACTTTACCAGCCTTCTCATAAAGACCCAAAATACAAGCTTTAATTTGCTTCTGATGACTACGTATGGAACAAAGGGTTCATTAACATAAAACCGTACCTTTCGTCCAAACCTTGCTGACCAACACGCCATGCAATTAGGCAGAAACATTCATTGCGTCTGTTCTCTGAAGTTTCATCCATTTTTTGTCAGGCCTTTAGCCGACAAGCCTACATTTACGATAAACGAACAAATACAATGGGGCCAAATTGTGTACACTTAATGATGGCAAGTGAGCAGCAATAATGACGAAAACTTGAACGTGTCACCCTGAGTCCGAGAATTGAACTCGGATCATTCGATTGGGCTTCCATGCAGGAGACCCCTTATACTATAGTGTCCTCGGTCTATCTTGAATTCGCCCCAGAACGACACAGATAAGTAATTGTATGTTTTTGATAGCAGAGTGCCTTGTTGATATCCAAAATGGTTACAAAAACAGTGGCGGCCCTCGATTAAAGCCGCTCCTTCCAGGAAAACGTAGCCGCTCATAAAATACCTGCAGGACTTGTGAACTCACATCACTATATACAACAAACTGACGGCAGGGGAAGGCCCAAACTACATTTACGTGTGAACAGTGCCTGTGTAAGCCTTCTGCAATACATCCAAAACGTTTTTGATTCGCAAAGTACCCGCTATTCTGCAAAGTCCCCGGGAGGACTGCCGGCCAGGGTAGCTAGAGAAGCTACCATGCTCTTTCAGCGGCTATTGGAACTATTCTGGCACCATTTCTGGACAATCTTTGGGCCCCTACGATGATCGGAGGTTTCCCGGATCGAATCTCCGGGTTGGCTCCTCCCTTTACCAGATATTTCTTCTAAAAAGTCTGGTAATGTTCAAAATTGAGCCGGTTCAGCCAAATAAGCATTAATTTGCTTCGGCTAACTTAAGTGTCAAAAGCAATTAATTAAAAAAAAAAATTAGCTTTTGCTTGCGATTACAAAATTAAATTAAACAAAAGTAAACTAAACAACACTACCGTCGTAAATAATATCACCGTAAGGCAAGAATGAGTGTAGGGTAGTGACACAACGTTGTATTATTGTATATAACTCTATGCTGGAGCCAGTAACTGGGATAGCAGCAAGGGTCACTTGAGGGGGAAAAGAAGGGCCGTCTATACTGAAGACAATGCTGTTAGAGCGGATTTACTAGGCCTATAAAGCGCGATTTTTGTCGATTTGTTGGCTGTTGCTGACATTTTTAAGCAAGTGGAATCTTTTCTTTTCCGATTACAACCTAGCAGCATAAGGGATTGGAGAAAACAAAGTTTTTTTTTTAAGCCTATGAAAGCCGCTCTCAAAGCAGTGCCTTGACTAGAAGTGCCGTTGTTTAACCCTCCATTTTAATATAGTGCCCCTTGCAGCTATCTCTCTAGTGGCCAATATGACGTCACATGACGCTCTCTATAGGCCACCTCCACCGGGCCACTTCCTCAACGAAGCACTTCTCCCAATTCAGTTCCTTTATTATACGCAGTTCTTCATTAGGCATAGAAACGACCTGCTTCCAAGTTTCCATTTAGACCTAGAGTGAAGGAGTACGAAAAAGGAATCTTCCTCTAGGCCTAGAAGTGGTTCGCCTTTCTCTACGGTCAACCCACTGAACTGAAGGGAGGTTAAAGAGATAATAATACGGGACAAGCAGACCGATTACTCGCTTGTTTTTATTTATTTTCTTTTACGATGAGGATCAAACGGCATTGCACAACTTCACTTCCTCAAAAGATACACGCCACCATCTGAAAGTAGAAGTTATTGAGAAATGTAATTTTCTCGTTGTTAGATTGTTTCGCTAAATGGAAAACGTATTTGGAAGTCACTGCTATATGCTAAAGGGCGGTGTGCGTTTTAAAATCGACTTAACGAACAGGGAAAAAGAAAACGATCGCTTCGGTCGTTGAGATGCCAAAGTGTCGATAACATTCGCAGAATTTAAATGAGTCCAAATTCGTAAATATGGAATAAATTCGAAACTAGTCACGTCTGGTTGTGACAAGTGTGGACAAACGCGAATGACCTTAATAGAGGACGATTGGCTGCATTTGAAGAACCTCGTTTTTCTTTTAAATTAATTTCTTTGAGCCTGAAGTCATTTCAGCTAACTAATGGTTAAGGGGTAATTTTGAACTTTACTGTACGTTTTAGAAGCGGTAAGGTTTCTGACTAATACGTGTAAAAGAAGCTTCAGCTTCTTAAGCCTTAAAAATAAAGGCTTACAAAGCTGGAGCTTCTTTTATAAGAAATAGATAGAAGAAAAAGCACGTAAGCCTTCAGCGTTGCACTAGCACGTGTAAAACAAGCTCCAGCCTTGTAAGCCTTAAAAAAAAAACTTAGTACTCTAAATGAACAGATAGATACACGTAAGTCATCAGCGTTGCTCTGGTAGGTGTAAAACAAGCTCCAGCCTTGTAAGCCTTAAAAAAAGCTTAATGCTGTAAAGAAAAAGATACAAGAAAAAGCTTGGAAGCCGTCAGCGTCGCACTCATACCTGTACAAGATGCTCAAGCTTGTTTTTTGGACGCTGGAGATACTTTTGCATTAGTGCGACGCTGTTTGCTTACATGTCTTTTTCTTGTATCCGTTCCCTTACAGCATTAAGTTTTTTTAAGGCTTCCAAAGCTGGAGCTTCTTTAACACGTATTAGTGCCATAATGACGGCTTACATCTCTTTTTCTTGTATCTGTTTCTGTAGAGCATTAAGTTTTTTTTAAGGCTTAGTACATTTGTGTATTTTATACGCTTAACCTCCAACCTAATACACTTGAAACATTAGAATGGCGATGGCGCGTATGTCCAAGTCACGTGTTCATTATGTTTATTCACGTGACGTTATTTCGTGGCATACTCAGCCCATCAAAGTCTCCTACAGGGGACGTCGGACGAAAGTCTTGCTGGAAAATTGTCTGGTGAGATAGTTGTTTAATACCTGCCTAAAAAAAAAATGCATCTAATCGGAATATCGTATAATGGATAATCGTACAATGGATAATCGTCTAACTCGACTTCTGATGTTACATGTGTAGCTGCAGTGCGCGCGGCAGCGCAAGTGAGGTAGGAGCATTAGACTATTTTCCATTAAACAAATTTCGTGTTAGACTATTTCCCGTTATATTGTTCACGGTCTTCCAGTTAAGCCAATTTCCAAGTTAAACGATCATCCCTCGTTCCCTGAAGTACATACATTAAACAAATTTTATGTGTAACATTTCTGAGAACTTTATTGCAAAAATTTATTCCTACCCATCTTCCCCCCCCCCCCTCTCCTTTTCTGTCTGACCTCTGGCCATAGAATCGTGCCATTTTTTTTACTAGGAGCACCACTTGATGACCCTTACAAAATGCCCTGAGCGTTAAAGACTGGCCTTGTGCGATTGTGCGAATACAAGGCCACACTAACGTGAGAAAGAAAGAAAAGACAACTGCTCAAGGACGTCTATTGTTTTTAAAAACCGTGGGGGATGACAGCGACAATAAGTGAACGAATTCATTATCATTAATTCTTAGGTATATTTTAGCTATGAACTTTAATCCGGCAATAAATAGAACTGAGCCGTTATAAGAAAAAACGGGGGAGTCCAATTCTGAGCCCTTATTAGCGAGGAAAGATGGCAAGCTAGTATGGGAATGGACGTAGCACGACACCTTTTCCCTCACCAGCTTTCTACCTGCCCACCCGGTTACGTGGTACGAGCGGACGTATTATGAGCGCACAAGCAAATTTAGTATGTTTAAGCGCACGCAACCGTGATGAACCGTGCTTCGAGCGCACAGGATCGCCGTATGTCAAAAACTCCACCGCGTGACGTCGTTTTTATCCACTTCGTGAAGTCTTCGTCTATCCTTCGTGTCTGTCATTGTTAAATCATTATCCACTCAAAACCAAAACTGGTAGAAAAACCCGCCAAGTTTCCAAAAACGATCGGCCTTTGAAGGTAGTGATATCATTCAACCAAGGAAAAGCCGCCAAGTTAATCGTACCGACTAATAGTTCGAAAGTTAAATGAAAACTTTAAGATTGCTACTCGCAACATTAACTACAGACACATTATCATTAACAATCAATTTTTTAACAATCGGATGTCTACAATGGGATGATCTACTGTTACTTGGCGGCGACACATTAGCGTGTGTCTAGATCACCCAATTTAGACGATCTCAGTACTATACAACAATGCTTGTAACAATGCAACAAGCTTGATACCTTCACCCCAGGCGTGTGATGATGGACCACTAGGAAATGGTGGAATTTTAATTTTTTCATATTGACTATAAATTAAAGAGACAGGCAGACCTCTTCGTTCGGTGGAATGAGGAGATCTGCCTGTCTCTTTAATTTGTAATCAATATGACAAAATTGAAATTCCACCATTTCCTAGTGTTCCATCATCACTGCCGTCTTAGACCCAATACACCCAATGAGCTATCGTCACATGGAAATCAGGCCTGCTTAAAATTCCTTGCACGAAAATGCATTTTGTACTTTGGAGGTATGACGCACTCCCAGCCGAAGCCATGGTGCCACAAGGTGAGAGGGTCGATTTTGCAAGGTTTTTCCAATGGAGTTCCTAAGACCTTTTACATGCCACATACGAGACATCACAGGGCCCCTCTCTTCCCAAAAATGCCAAGACTGGCTAAAGTAAACATTTTGATTTTTAAATTCAAATTACGTCAATCGTCAATGATGTGTGGTTGTTCAGCTATATTACATTCTCTCTTTTACTGGCATGCTGATGTGCAAAACTAATGAATTTCTTTCATTTTTTTCTTTCATAGTGATGATGCAATTCATCGCTGCTGCTACTGCCTTTTCGGTAAGTAATGATGTTAAGGTAATCATGGTTTGTACGACATGACCGTTTTTGATTTCAAGTATCCAGTATATTCTCGTCACTTATTAAAGTGTTTTCCAGTTAAATTATTTAGGCTTCAAATCATGCCCTAAAAATGGGCGTAGTGGCCTGCAGCCGGCAGCCATTACGGTTTTTCAACACCACTACCACGAGTGGGGTAAACGTACGGACGTGGTACTTCTTTAGCTCCTTCCACTACTTAATGCTATCACGAAGTTATTGACAGATCAAGGCAAAATAAATGGGACCTTGTCTACTTACATGCTCCAGCCCTAATTTGAAAAGATTTAAAAACAAAAAATATTACATATATTTGTGTTTTTGCTGGCTGCATATATATTTGTGTTTTGAATACCGATAAATCGGTCGAATCAGTAATTTTAATTGGGTTAAAGTTCATGACGAATACGCACTGTTCAATAACGCCGAACCAATAGTCACAGGGTTTCACCTCAAAACCTGCGAATTTTCAACAACCTTTACTGGTTGTTTCTTCAGGCAGTTAAGCCATTAGCACCCACACTCACATTCTTCCCAAATCCACACTCGCACGCCTTCCAAAGGGGGTTTGGAAGGAGTGTGAGTAAGGATTTGGGAAGAATGTGAGTGAAGAAGAAACCAGTAAAGGTTGATGAAAATTCGCAGGTTTTGAGGTGAAAATCTTTGACTTTTGATTCAGCGTTATTTAACAGTGAGTATTCGTCATATTATGTTTGTACAATAGAGGTCTACAACAAGGCTATATTCGCAGCAAAGCTTGCATCAGGACCCAGCCGTTGAGCTAGCTGCAATGGGCACATGGAGGTAAAAAACAACAGCGTCTTTTAGTCGAGTTTTATTCGTTGACATCTGCTGTAATATTCAGCAAATGGAATCTTTTTCCGTTTCCGATTTGTGGCTTTGATATGTTTGGCAGCGTAAGACCTTGGACACAACAACTTTACTTTTACTATTTAGCTTGTCTTGTATCGTTTCGTGTAGTACACACACGTAAGTAAAGCCACCCAGACACAGGCCGAGCAAAAACTGCAAAATGTCTAATCCCTTACACTGAGAAACACAATAAATCGGAGAAAAAAAGAATCCAGCTTGCAGAAAATTGTAGCAGCCACCATCAAATAAAAAAAAAATTGCGCAATTTCTGGCCTAAAAATCCGCTTTCACAGCGGTGTCTTCCAATTCGCAGAATCCAACTTCGCAGAAAATAATTCATTTCCGCAGAAAAATATTTGTCAGCAAAAACGGGATTCCAAACTCGCAGAAATTATGTTCCTTTTTTTCAGAATCATGCTACCCGTTGATGAGCTGTGTTGGACATGACCCAACCTGGAAAGAAAAAAATGTTAACTTACTGGTTTGGTGTGATGGTATAGCGCATGTGTTTTGAGCACACCGTTTCTCTACCGTACACCCGGAGTTGCACCCCCTCGTGTTTCACGATTGTGTGCTTCAGACTCTTTAGGATTACAGAAATCTCGATGTATATAATTGCATGCGAACGAGACCCTTTGGTCAAAGTTTCACACGGGCGGAGTGTCATACCACTGGAGTTTCACGATTGCGTGCTTCAGACTCTTTAAGATTTCAGAAATCTCAATGATTGCGCCTCCCCTCAGTCATTGTTTAATACTGCTACTGTGCGTTTGTATACTTTGTTCCACATTATGTTTTCAGAAAACTGACTGTATGACGCCACGTTTTCTTCCACTACGAGTGCAAAAAATCCGTAAACATCCCATTCGTTAACTCTAACAGTAACTATATAGAGTCTACAAGTGTGATATTCACATGTTTTTTCACTCTTAGTGCAAGGAAACGAGTCGTCATCCAGTCAGTTTTCTGAAAACATAATGCGGAACAAACTATAGCATGGTTCGTTCTGGTTGTGTGCGCTCGATTATACAAAATTTGCTTGTGGACTAGTAACACCCTTCCCCCCCCCCCTACCTTCTAAGCTGGGTCATGTCCATTGCTACCCGTCAAGTCACATTTTTCGTCTGCAACTTGATTCTGCAAAAATGGACGAAATTTCTGCGAGTTGGAAATTCCATTTTCACAGCATCCATTTTCGCAGACAAATTTTTTTCAGTGAAAGTTGGCATTTTTTCTACTTGCGAAATTGGTTTCTGCGAAATTGAAGATGACCTCATAGCATCGACTTGACTAAAGACGCCGTTGTTTTTATCTCCATTTTCATTCAGTGCCCCTTGCAACTAGCTCAATTACCGACTCCAGATACTAGCTCCATTGAGGACAATAGGCCTAGCCATAAAAAAATTTTTCGGTCTACTTTGAAAAATACCTAGAATGAGTTGGTGGAAGTTCTTGATTGAGTAAGGACTCAGTTTTAGTAGACAACAGTACTGAAAAAATGTTTTAATTTCTTGTCATTTTCATAAATCGCATCTTGTCAACTCCATGACACTCAGTTCTTTCCTGCATTATAACATTGCCCATCGTTAAGGACCATAACGGAGTTGACATTATAGCAACAAATTAAAAAAAAAAAAAAAAAATACCGCTCACTGGACCTAGTACATGGCAGACAGTGGGTGATCAAACTTCAGTTATTGGTATTTATTGTATGATTCAAACATATTTTTAGCTTGCTTACGCCATGAATGAAATAATAAACGGGGTTAACATAGAATAAACATGCTGTATTAGTATTTGGACTACTAAAGTCGAGTGGAACATTCAGGATACCTTTACAAGGCCTGCCATATCTGTTGTCGAAATAGTTTTGCCACCTGGTGAGCTTCGGTAGAACTATATTTTTAATTTGCCTGTCTTTGAGGACTCCAAAAGTACGTAACGGAGTTGACAACAGTCTTCAACAATAGATAAATAATCTACATAAACAATTGTTGTTTTTGATTTAACATTTCTTAAGTTTGATTGAGGTTCATTGGGATTGTTTTAATACCCCAAAACAAAACATGTTAAGGAGTCCCGCCAAGCTTTTCGACCGTGTGAAGTCGTGATATCAAATGCTGATTTATTTTGCCAAGCTAATCCCACTGAGAAATAGTTCGAAGGTTAAATGAAATATATGAAATTTACTTACTGCGCAATTTTCAATTATTTCATTTTACATTTGAAGTCTTAGTCGGTGGAATTAGCTTGGCGAAATAGCTTGCGTTTGATATCACGACTTCACACGGCCGAAAAGCTTGGCAGGAATCCTTAATGATGACAGATTGACGTTTAAAGTAGCATTAGAAGTGGTACGTCACATTGTGTTGCAATGAGTGTGACAAATTGATGTGGGCTTAAATCCCCTCGAAAAATTAAATTAAATCATTAATTAATAAATCAATACTTACTGAGTAGATGTTTACGATGAAGTAATGTTTATTAAATTTTTTTTTTTAAATAAGTTTCTTGTAACAAGGCTCTTATGCACTCAATTGGTAGAATCTCCGAATATGGCATTATTGGCAGTACTGTATTGAAGTGCTCAGAGTTAGAGGTGACCAGACCAAAAAAATACATATCCAGAAGCAGCCATAGTGTAATTTTCGTTGACTAATTTTCAGAGCTTAATGGTTTCTTAGCTAACATTCTTTGTAGCTCAGGAAAGCATTAAAACCTTGATTTGCAACGACTGGTTGGCGTGTGACTAATTATCTCAATAGGCATTGTTGGATTTTTTGGAATTTAGAGTAGGCACCAGTAGTTTTGAGTCCCTCACCTGAAATTGAGGATGAGTAAATCTACCGTAATTAAGAAATTTCACAGTATGAGAATTGTAATAGTACATTCAAGTTTATTCCATACACTATCCGTATGAATCCTAGGTAATGGATTTGGACTGTTTGAATTTTTGTTTAGTAGGCAGAATTTTCAAAAGCTGGGGAAAAACCGGTACATTTAATTAAAAAAGTTTTTCCAATACTTTGCAGCCATTGGTAAAGTTTAGTTGAGTCTGGTGGTTAGGATTATGCTACTTGAACCCAGTGATAAAATGAAAAGCATGGGAGGGTTAGGGCTCGTTTACGCAACGACAGTTTTCTCGCTCACTAGCCTTTACTTGATCAATACTAAATCTGATGGCTGCTTCTCGCCTTTACTGGAGTATGCGGCTTTCAAGTTCTCTATGCGTATTAGTAACCATGGCAACGACACAGACCTACGCCGTACGCCGTGCCTCGTGACACGGCGTACGATGCTTGCAACATTCGAGCGTCGATTTATGACAACAAGAAAACAATTTTTTATGCAGTACAAGACGACGAACTGTTTTTTGTATGCCGGCATTCGATGGTTTGTCTTCGGTTCGATAGCCACGAAATGGACGCCATGTTGGATTTTGAATTCTCGCTGCGAGAAGCTATTTATTCTACCGACGTTTGATCAATGCCAGAAGCTGTTCTTTGCATGAGAATAGCAAATTTTCGAAATAGCGTGAAATGACAACAATCTTGTAGCAATGTTTAAAATTACTGTAGCACTTTGTTCTTTATCCGTGTTGTTATTTATAATACATACAATTTGTTATCTATTACCGCATTCATTTAGTAGCAACGGGAAATTAATAATAAATAAATAACGGTTGACTAGCAAGTAGCATTTGGCGAGCGAGAAGGTCTTTTTGCGTAAACGCGCCCTTAAAGCTTTAAAACGTAGCTTTATTACGTAGTTTTCTAAAAAATAAAATGTAATAGAAAATATTGGAAAATTCTGGCATCATAGTAATGGAAGTTTGGACTAAAGTAGGTGAAGTCTGTGGTTTAAGGCTAAAACTACCTTGCAAGTTACCTTTGCAGAAATCATGTTTTTAATCCCTTGTATTGAATTCATCTTAACAAATGACGACTAGGAGGTTTTCAGTTTTAATGCTTTTGGCGCATCCCACTAAGTATTAGACTTTGCTTGATTAGAAGTTGGAATGACATTCGAACATTAACTGTGACTTGTCATACTCCAGTGACGTGATGAAGGCAACTCCAGTGTTTCTAACCAGGTATACTTCCCGTTTCGCACCAAGGGCAGTTTACACTAAGTCTTGCTCTATAGTTAGTTCACATTAGACATGCAAGGTGGAGTTCCGTTGAATGTTATTCTACTCCGCCATGTATAGTAATGCGGAAACCACAGCATGAATTTGCGTGACGAGTGCTGCTCGAGCTGGTTGCAGAACGAAGGGTCGTGCCACTTTAAAAACGCGATTTTCCAGTAGATTGTTTCTGCAGCCTAACAAGGAAAAAAGGAAAATTATATCAAGGAAAAAAATGCTAAAAAATTAAGAAAAAGCACAACTAACAAAATGACATCAGGATGGAGAGACGGCTAACAAGATCCGAATAAATATTTAAATTATTTACGTTGCCTTTTGGACTTTTATGTCAGACTGCCTGAGTGGGAATCGAGCCCATGACCTTTGAAACCTAAGGCCGAGGTCCTACCGCTCAGCCATACTGACACGGCCGAAAGGACACGTATGAAACTCTAGTTGTTGCTGGTAGTTTTTTTTTAGAACTATCGGCAACGACTGTATGCCGTATATATCATGTCGTTTTGTTCATTGTGCTTTTTCTTAATCTAATTAGCATTTTGGGACCCTGGATATAGCAGGCTACAGACACAATCTGCCAAAGAAAATCGAGTTTTTATCCATTGAAAGCTTAGGACTAGACAACTTGCGTAGAGATTCATAACTATGTGGATGGTACCTCGCTCATGGTACTAGGTGTAGGTCCTAAACCAAATTGTTTCACCAGTTGTTTTACGGGCGTTTATGTTCTCACAATATAAATCAAGCGTTACAACTTCGGTAAATCCTTATCATTAAACACGCAAAACTGTTGTTATCAGGAGCACATGAAGTACTGAGGGGCACGGGTGAAAATTATTCGGGGGGGGGGGAGGGTGCTGAAAAATCAGAGGGGTGCCAACGTGGATTAGGGCAACGGATAACCGTCTATCTGGAAAATAGCATGATTGGAAGAACGTATAACGGAAAACAGTATAACGGAAAATCATCTAACAGGAAATTCGTATAATGGAAAAGCGTCTAACTGGAAATTCGTATAATGGAAAACCGTCTAATATCCCTGCCTCGCTCGCGCTGCCGCGCTCGCTGCGGCTATACATATAACATCAGAAACCGCAGTTAGACGTTAATCCAGTTAGACGTTTATCCATTATACGATATTCCGTTTAGATGTTTTTCCAGATTTTTTATTTAAGCAGATTTTAGATAATTATCCCATTAGACGATTTTCCAGTTAAACGTTCGTCCGACGCCCCCGTGAATTGACTGGATCCAAGAAGATAAGGCTGTAAGCCCCAAACGTAAGTGCGACAAACGAAGAAATGCCCTGCGTCCTGCGATATGGGGAAGTGCTGATGGCATGGCTGAGTGGTTTTTTGGCTGGCCGATGATTTACTGCAGTTTGTGTCTGCAATGCATTGCTGCTACTTCAGTCTTGTTTTGTTAAGATTTTAACACGGAACTTTCTTTCTTAGTTAACACAGTAGCTGGAAAAAAAACAATAAAAGCTGGAACCTGTTTTGTAAAGTGTAAAAAGAGAGGGAGGGGGTCAATTTTCAGGCCATAGGAGTGCCCAGAGTGGGGATCCCCACCTGTCCATTCTAGCCAGTCTTGGCCTGATGAAGTATAACTAGTTATATATAAAGTGATCGATATTCCGCCAAATCAGGATTCCACCTTTTAATTTGTAGCCAACATACTGAAATAAAAAAAAAAACCTAAAATTTGGCTGCTCCGTAGATCCCAGTCACACCAAAACCTTTTAGGTACACATCCCAAAAGATTTGCTGAATGAGCTCTCACCACATGAACCTATGCTTTTTTGAAATTCCTTATACAAAAATTAGCTGAGTTGATCACTGCAATACGACGTACGCTACGTTATCCGCACTCACTGTGAACTCATGAAATTAAAAACTCAAGCCCAGTCACAGTATAAAAACAGATTAAAACGGGAGTTTATACTGTGATTGTTCTTGAGCTTTTAATACGCTACATTGTACACCACTCCTCTATCCTGGCAAAGCTCTTCATAAGCTTCCTGGTGAGAATCATCTATCTTGTATAAACATGTTAATATCCGTTTCAGTACCTTAAAGCTCAATAGTTCTTTGGTTGTTGTTTTAAAATCAAGCACAGACCCTCTTCTATTTTATCTTACTTTATGTGTGCCTATTCATTACAGAACGACATTCTGGAGTCTCCCAGCGATATGGACTTGTTTCCCAATCTCAACAAAGTGCCACCAACTGGTTTCAATTGCACAGGCCGGGCTCCAGGCTATTACGCCGATGATCACCCGCTCTCCCATTGCCAGGTAAATAAAACTGCAGTAAGTGATGATAAGTGGTTAGCTGTGATGCAATGCAGCTTGTATCAAAATGGTAAAAATGTCACATATAGCAAAATGGAACCATTTGTTGATAACCTAAAATGTTGTTAATAGAGTAGAAAATGTTAGATAAAACAATAAATTAATACAATAGCTAACGAAAGACCAGCCTTCTGGGAATACATGTGTAAAACGTGCAGAATCAGTATGAATAAAACACTAGGCCAGTAGCACAGGCGACAAATCAACACACTTATATTTCGGTATCAACGAGAAATTGAAGCGATACCTTCTTCAGAGATAAAATGTAAAGGATAAAAAGTTAAAAACACTTCACATAACTGTAACTGGCGGAAACAGTGAATACAGTTATGTGAGGTGTTTTTAACTTTTTTATTCTTTACATTTTATCTCTGAAGAAGGTATCACTTCAATTTCTCGTTGATACTGAAATATAAGTGTGTTGATTTGTCGCCTGTGCTACTGGCTTAGTGTTTTATTCATCCTTCTGGGAATAGTTGTTGGCAAGCACTCCGTCATACAACATACTTTCAAGCAAAAATGTCTGAGGTTTGAAATACTCTAGAAAAGTGCCAACAAGAAGAAAGGTCTTGATTCGTAGGTATACATCTTTTGATGCCTACACAGCTGAGGCCATAGTGCTGGAAAAGCCCCTTGAGTTCAGTACCTGCTAGTTTGCCTTAGCTTAAAGAACGATGGAGACCTTCTTAGGTTGTAATTTGGGTTACGCGGGTCTACCCTGATGTACGGTACAGGAGCTCTATGAAGGATTAGGCAGGCTTAGTTTCTATGGGAGAAAGGTGTTGCTGTCTTGGGTCCTAGAGCTGTCCTGCATGCCACCAAATGTCTGTACAGGAAACTCAGAGCCCAGGGCAATTTATACTAGCGGTCACTAGAGGGAGATATGTCAAAATTACATAATAATACTACAGGAACTACGGAGCAACAAGCGTACACACTGCCGCAAGGGCCTTAATATTACATAAGCATTACAATTCATATGAAGAATCGTATATATTACAACAGTACACTACGCACAAACTCCTTGACAATAACTTACCAGGAAAAGGTTGGTTAACAGGGACTGAAGGCCCGAAGAAACAAGAGAGATGAGGAATTCTTCCCTTCAACCATATGGCATAGCATGGCCCAGCACTGGGGGCATTGCAAAGGCAAAGTTTGGAGAACCTATCCACCAAAACTCGTAAATTCCCCACCCCAACCCACAGAACCAGGAGGGTAAACATAAACAAAGTGCGTCTGTTCGAATCAGGGCAAATGTAAACAACGAACAATCTCAAGGTAAGAATTAAAAGTGTTAAACACAAAGCTAATAACTAAAAACAGAACTAGCGCAAAGCAGTTGGGTACAACCAATCAAAAATTAAGCACACCAAAGATAAAAAGTTAAAAATTAAGCAAGCATAACACATCAGTATTTAAAACTATGCATTGCACAGTAGTTACAAGAAAATTCTGGCAATAAAATCACAACACAAGCAACAGGCAAATAAGATGACAATTTCCTGTGTCCCTGAGAACCAGCAAAACAGAAAAAATAAAACCAGAATCTAAAACTAACATACTCTGTGAGCCCTAGTCAGAGTAAAATGTACCCTCAAGTGTGAAAGATCTGCAGGGACACTCGAAGCGGAAACTACAACTGCAGGATCATGGCCCGGACAGCCTGGCATGCACACTTGCACAGTGCTGCAATGCAAACACAGTGAGCAGAAAGTGTTGCAACAATAGCAACATAAATCCTCAGGTGAAGGCATCCCGAAGTGAGCACTCACAAAAGAAAATCAGTTCAGGCTTTTAAGAAGAAGAAAATTCAGTTTGTTTCAGCAAAATCCAGAGGGAATGACAGACTTGATAAGGTGGCTTGAGCAGAAGCACGATTAAGAAGGTGGCACTCCCAGAGATTATGCATTGCATCCTCCGTAGGAGCACCGCAGTCACAATAATTATAATTTGTAGGCACGCACGATAATTGAAAAAAGTCTTGAAAGTGCTTAATTAGGGGCTCAATTTTGTTTCAATTGAACTACACTATTTTGTATCGACAGACAAGGCTGGATTGTGCTTAAACCCATGACTTCTGAGTAAAAATTTTAGGGTTTTGTAGTATTTTTCAGAGGCAGAAGGCAAAAAGGGCATTGTTGGTTGTTCAAAACGTTTGCCTTTGTAACTTGGGGATAGAAATGAAATGGATGTAGTTTTTTTTAAACCTGATAGTTAGAAACAAAAGGATCATCAATCTGCAAAACATAAACACCCTGCTCCTGACAGCAAGAATCCACCACACGGTCATAAATATCCACAAAGATATTTAATTTTCAGGGGATAATTTTCTCCCTTGGTCACCTGCACAAAGGATAATAAGACAACACATTACAAATGAGCCTAATGAGAATGCACAGTTCAATACACCTGCACCTATACTTAAAATAAAAATGTGCAAAATAATGATCACACACTTCAACCAAACGTCCTATTGTTACTCTTCATCTTGGAAATAAGCACTGACGACATTGATCTCAATTTGGTTGATTGGCAATGACAAAAACAATTTTTTCAACTCCCCCTCCCCTCCCCCTCCCTTCACCCACATCTCGTAGTGTAGAAGGTGGCCTGGTCAATGAGTTACTTTTGCAACCCTTCCAGACTCCCATCAGTAATCCAACCATTAACTCAGTAAAAAATGTAGTATATTGTATCAAATGCTCAGACAGCTATTTATGTAGGAGAATGGAAGATCCATTGGCATAAGAAAAAGAGATCATGGGGAGGGGCGGGGTGGGGGGGGGAATGCTAAGTCAAATTTAAGTTACTCTGTGGTAAAACATGTGGATACCAAAAAAACAGTGTCGATGTCAAGGTACAAGTATTATTATCACGAACTTGTCGAAAAAACCAGACGATTGTTGGAAGCATACGCAATTAGTGTAAATCGTGGTAAGGCAAAGAATGTGGTAAAAAATCTCCAACATTTAGGATTGGAAAAATTTTTTTGTGTCATTGCAAACAACCAAATTTGAGATCAGTGGTCGTCAGTGCGTATTTCCAAGATGGAGGATAACAATAGAGCGTTTGGTGGAAGCTTGGATGAACAACTCTTTTCGAAATGGACAAGTCACCTACCTTCGCCGCCATATGCAGCCCGCGCACCCGATACTGTTAGGAGACTGGCAGCGCCAACTTGCACCATGGGAGATCAAAACTATTTCCAAAGGTTTTCCCCAGTTTTTCCGTTCAACTCGCGTAATATGAGTGAGATGGTCTAAGATGATACGCCACTGACAGATTTCGAGGTGGCGCTGCATTCACAGCTGCAGAAGGTCGGAACACACTTGAGCTTACAGGTAGCCCTACGTGAATCGTCCATCTCGAAGAGAATAGTTAGTCCAAGGCTAAAGTGTGTGATCATTTTGTGCATTTTTTATTGTTAAGTATAGGTGTAGGTGTATTGAACCGTGAGTTCTCATTAGGTTCAATTGCAGTGCATCATTGCCCTTTGTGCAGGTGGCCATGGGGGAAAAATTATTCCCTGGAAATTAAATATCTTTGGGGATTTTTATGACTGTGTGGTGGATTCTTGCTGTCAGGAGCAAGGCGTTTATGTTAACCTCTACAACCACATTCAATGTCAAGCATCAATCTGCAATTGTAAAGCTACTGAGTATCAAAACTGTCAGCCTGATGAGGTAGAAAGGTGTACTTAATTCATTAATATTTCTGAATCTCAGTGGAATTGTGTCCATTGGAGTTGGTCAAGCAATTGTTTGCCAAGTCTTCCAGCCATACAGTGGAGTTGAATATTGGAGAGTACATAATGCCAATTACGGCAAACTCTAACATTCTTAACGTAGGCTACATGCCGCCAACACACTGCTCTTAAATCAAGTACAATATTTCAGTCATAATCCATTAATATCCCCGAAGTGTTTGTATAAATTGATATTGGTGATGTGCTTGACATTGCTTAGGGTGACTTTTATATCTGTTGTACAAAGAAAAACTGACTATTGCTTATCCTCATAGTTTGGAAGCATGGATCATTCAACTCAACTGTCCTGATCGTCAAGGAATGAGTTTAAATGCAAAAAATATCATTCCTGGGAAGCAGGATAATAGAAATGAGTGGAAAGAGCACCTGCCAACTACAACGTCAAGCGATTGTCTGTTTTCAATGTAAAACAAATAAACGAAGTCTAGGTGTTGTCAAACCCAATTACAATGTCAAGTTGTACGACACTCTGGGTTAGTTTGTCGAACATAACTGTAATTATTCGTGGTTTAAAATTAATGTGTTGGCATGTACGTCAAGATTGTTTGCAAGACTGCATCAATGAGCATGTGAGCCATCCGAGCTGTGTAACGAAGTGAGTATATTGCTCTAAGGTGTAAGGGCGCGTTTACGCAACGGTTCGCCTTTGCATTCTCGCAGCGAGAATCTGATCGCGATGCCAAAGGTATCGTTGCCATGGTAACAACGCTACCTGGATTAGCTTAATTCGACATCGTTTGAATAAATGATTGTAGTCCTATAATCTGTGCCAATAAGATAAAGAATTCCTCCTGACAAAACAAGTTTCCCAGTTGCATCTTCACTCACATCATTGACTGTTTTCGTTGCTAGGTGGGAGAGCTAAAGCCACCACCATGTTGGAATTTCAGGTGATTTCTAGCTTCTAGCTGCGAGAATACAAATGCGAGTCGTTGCATAAACGTGCCCTTACAGGGTTCTGGCGATTAGTGTTTGCTAGAAGTTGCTTTGGCTACTTTTGAACAGAATCAATTTATTGCACTACATTACTACTGTAATGTCGTTGAAATCCATGCCGTCACTTCTGTAAACTGTAATGTCTTAAATCGTATTCGTAGCAGGCTGGCATTAAACTTTGTTTTTTTGTTAAATGAACACACGAACTCAAATTGCATTGTTGCTACCAGATCTCAGTTTAGTATTAGAATATTTTAATTTTCTACACTGGTTAACCTTCAGACATGCTACTTGTATGTGCAATAGTTGTGTATTGAAATGCCAATTTCAACCATTTAAGCTTGTAAATAATTCTCCTTGGCTTTCATTCATATTTTAAAACTCAAAAATAGCGTGTCAGAGGAGTCGTCGGAATTCTCCTTGCATACAGGTGAAAAGCACTTTTCTTGAAAAAAGTAACTGGTTGGTTAAGGGTTGAACTGAACAATTAAAACTATGATTGGGATCTATTTGGCTTAGAACTCACGTTAATGCCTGATTTCTTTTGTTGTTGCAGGTGTTCCACTACTGCCATCATGATGGCCGGATCTTCCATTTTCTTTGTCCTCCAAAGACTATTTTCAACCAGAAGTTCTTCGCTTGTGACCATTACTTCAACTTTGATTGCTCAACGGCGAAAGATTTTTACAGTCTCAACGAGAACCTTTTTAAATTATCAGTGGAAGATGATAAGTTTTAACGCAGGTGTATTATAGTGATATGAAGTGTATATTGGTGCGAATCAGACTTGGATTCGTCTGTACAAAAGGACATCTAATGGTTGTACAAATTTATTTATTAGTGATCAGATTATGTGCGTTAAAGGACCAATGGATGATCAATGTGAGTATTCTTGATCAAACTCAGTCGGGTTAAAGACACAAGTGTTGTGAAAATTATCATCGACTCATCAAGTGTGTGTTAACTGAGCTCTATATGTGACACAATTAATATGCCATAAACCCAAGATAAGATATCAATATCTGCAACACATGACTTCCGATTTAACAGGATCTAATTTAAGCTGCATTCCACAATTGTATCATTTTAACACTAAGACACATCATTGTACTACTATACCCATTTGCAAAATTTTTGCAGTGTAATTCAACTGCAATCATGTAATTGCAGCTTAAGTCAAATAATACAACTAGTAATTCTTAAGTACGTACTCTGGTAGCCTTCAGCTTATGAGAGTGTACTAATTTGTACTGAAATTGCTTCAGAAACTCCATAATTGATGACAGTCAGGATTTAAAATCCGTAATTATAAATTATATAACTAGGACAGTTGGCATTTGAACTGGCCTTATGAGGACATCCATTAATAATATGAGACAGAATAAAAGGATCGGCCCTGGATGGGACTCTAGCTCAGGATCACCTGCATACTGGGATCACTACAATGTGCATCACCATGCCGAGCACAGATTAGCGGTTCTGGCTGTAAGCAGATTAGCCTGTCAGCGGGCAGAGGTATTTGCACCTTCTTACAAATTTTGGATTTCGAAGATCTGCAGTTAAAACCAAATATTCAACCTTAATAAAAACTACATCAATAGATAGGAACCATACATTAGCAAGCATATTGCAGCTATCACTGATTCACCCAGAAAGGGGCAAAGAATGGAGACGTTATTTGCTCCTCCTAAGACTCACGATGAAGCATCAGTGGGATCAAACTGTACCAGACACGAGAGTATTTGTTCGCCGACTGGCGGGCAGAGGACACAGAAAATATGAGACATAAATTTCTCCATACTTTAAAGGTTAAAAAAAATACATCTTCGTTAATTTATTAAGTGATTTACATTAATTTGCAGAAAACCATGCATAATATGTGCATTTTATGCGATAAGATATGGTTATCTAAGGATATAATTAAGTATTCATCACAACGAATTCCCCAACAATTTTGACATTTGCTCTCCCTCTGGTGCCACACTGCAATGAAGATTAAATGGGCAATTACACGGAACCTAGATTCTCCGGACATATTTCCGCTCACTTTCACACTGTATATTGTTCAAATAGTTGCAGATTTATTGATTGCATGCAGCCATCTCATCAGGCGATCTGAGGGTTGTTTCTTTCCTTGTTTACATGTTTACGTTCCACTCCTCTGTCAGATTGTTTTGCGTTCAGATTCGTTACCGCCACTCAAAACAATCTGACAGTGGAGTGGAACGTAAACATGTAAATAAGGAAAGAAACAACCCTCAGATCGCCTCTTAAAGATTGCTGGAGGCAATTGAAAAATTTGCAAGTATTTGAACAATCTAGCGTGAAAGTGAGCGATAGTTGGTTGGAATATGTCCGGAGAATTTGATAGTTCGTTTCACAGTATTCGTTGTACGGTATTTTTAAGGAACCTAAAGTTTTCTGAGTTCCGAAGACCCACTTTTTCACTTGTGCTTTGCCTCACATGGATTCAATTTTCAATTCCAGTGCTCCCACCCCAACTTAAAAAAACTATGAAAAATATTGCTACTGTTAAGAAAATTTTTTAAAATAAGCTTTCTAAATGTCTCAAAAGCGCTAAATTGGTTAAAAATGTGTTAGCATCCAAACCCATTTTTATTTCTTTTGTACCTCTCAAACAAAATTTTTGGATGTGCCATTCATAGTTATGCCATTTTACTACGCCTATTTGCCTTAGTACATGAGATTTCCTGCCGGAGGAGAAAATGCAACGAATTGTTTAAAAAAGTACATTGGAATGGCACTGCGCATTAAACCAGAGTAAAACATTGATTCCGTTTTTGCAAACATTAAAAACAGACACAGGCAAAATGCGAAACTACCTCAGGAAACCATTTTCTGTTTTAGCGAGGCACAGTACGAAGCAATGAAGGCACTAATGATCCTATGCTGGTTTACGTCTGTCTGTCCTCAACTGTGTCCACAAAAAATTCAATGCTATTTTGTAAATTTAAGTTCAAAAGTCAGTAAAACTGAGAATGCGGTTTAGGCGATGTGGACTTTCAAACATAAAAATTATTCTGAAATCATTAAGTTGATGCCATTCAATATTCACAATTCAGAGAAAAAAATCAGACATCGGTGGTTATGCCGGTCTCATTAAATACGTATTAATCAAACTTAAACATTTTGAATAAGACATTGTTAATTCAGCCATTAAAATCATTATTCTTGAGACTTATTCAGAAAGTAACAAGAAACGAAAGACATGCGGCACACGTCTTTAAATAATGGTTGAAGACCGTTTATTCAGTGATTCACCTAATACGCCTTTCACCATGATATGCGTCTTCACAGCTTGTTAATGTTTACCTTTATAATGAAGCCATTTTTGTACCATGGTTCCAAATTTGGATACGGCTTTACTCTCGTTTGATGCGTGGTGCTACTACCAGTGTACTGTTTAAGGGAACTTTCTGCAAGATTATATCTTGGTGTGATGGCATCAGTTACTCATAGATTCCAGAAGTACAATACAAATGCAAATTGTAAAGATCAGGTGGAAATTCCAGTGTTGAAGACATCAGTATCAAGACCCTTGGCCTGTTTGTATATTCCTAAACACTAAAAAAGCATGTATTCTCTTACCTAGCTAGTCTATATATTATCAGTTTGATGCATGTATTAACGTTTAGATAAATATCAGTCATCAGTGGTTTAAGTTTAAAACTGTCTTATTATCTAAATAGCTATTTCATCTGTTAAAGTCCTAAACAAACATTTAGTTTAAAATTTGGCCTTTGTTGTTTATAATTTTTACAGTATTTGGGAAGAAACTTTTAAAATGAACTGGCTAACTGGATGACTTTGTTTTCAACTTCCAAGGTAGTTTCCTGCGACAAAATAATTAAATTGGAAAGTGAATTCATAACAAAATTACGCATGACATCAAGAGGTCATAAAGAATTTTATTAGGAAGAATAAATAGAGTTGGACAATATTAATGCTGAGCAGCATAAGATATCACAGTGCCCAACGCCTGGTTCCCATCAACCAGGAGAACCTGGAAAAACAGGAAAACTCAGGGAATTACACCAGGAAAACCCAGGAAAATCTCTGATTTTTTGCAGAAAATTTGGAAACCTAAGGTAGGGGGGGAAGTAAATAATGAGTACAAACAAGCTTAATTGATTTAACACATATTTCTGTATAGACAATAAAGGTTCATTAAATTGCCTAAGCTTTTGCACTGTGTGAGCCCTACATACAAATAACTTGTGAAATGTGAGGAAAAAATTCTATCCTAAACTTACAGTAAATAGCCTGGAAAATGCCCTCGACTACTCTGGAGAACTTGGAAAACTCGGGAAAATTAGTTTTAACATTTTGATAAGAGCACTGATTAGGTGAATTTTTGTGCTAAAAAATCCATCATCTTAAATGTTAACTTTAAAAATGCCTGTTTTTTGTGTGATGTAGCTTTTCGGCAAATCCGTTGGTGGGTTGCTCTAAGACTAATGCAGGATCGGGTGTAGGGTACGGTCAAGTTTTC
>JAHWFP010180555.1:0-41850 GCA_023313725.1 Lithobius niger | reverse complement strand
AAACGCACGGGTTCTACCAAACTGGGAATAAACAAAACAATTTTCAGTATTCAAGTATTCAGTGTCCTCGCCTCCAAATCAAGTGACTGACAGTTCGAATATGTATATAATTATGGGGCTTTAAAACCATAACGAAAATTCATTCGGGATTCAACATGCTACATACCTATTCCAACTCCAATAGCGGTTCTGTGGTCCAGGTAGGCTCCTTGAACTAAAATACCAGTTGTGTCATTTAAAATGGCCACCACATCCACGGAAAGATCCTGAAAATGGTGAAATGTTAGCAAACTGAATATTGGACAAAGATGTACGATTACAAATGTATTATTATTAACAAGAAGAAAAAAAAAACATCTGGGAAAGAGCAAATATGGCGGATTACACTTGTTTATTAAAGAACAATACGCCTTTTTCTTTTTAGTTCTTAAATACAAAACGATCAATTAAAATCTATTGCAAAAATAAGAATTTCAGATTATGTACTTCAGTACCATTTCTAATTGTCACTAGATGCTGTTGTTAACCAGTGTTGAAAGGAAATACCCTCTCACTATACTCGAGCATCCTGTACGAGATAGCATTTGCAACTTTTGCATAGGTTAGAGTGAATGTAGCAAAACCGTTTCTCACGAGCGAAAAAAATAAGAAAACGAAAGCCTTTGCAACATTTACATACAGGAGGAACTGACTTAAAGGGATATATCTCCCAGCGCCATTTTTCTCGATCCTCCACATCAAGTACGGCCCCAAAGGTCTATTTCCTTACCGTTAGTCTTTCCCTTGCTACAAATCCTTTTTTAAATGTGGCGTCTAGGAGATTTTCTATTGAATATAATGGAACTTTATTTACTAACGACCACGCATGCTAAATCATGCATTGCACGTGTACAATAATCATGACGTTTCATCTCTGTGTGTACATCTACTAATTTTCTAATAATTACCATGAGATCTAAGATCTAGTTGACTAATGCGGTAAAAATTAAAATTAATTATTCCAATAGATCGCCGAAACAAAATTATAAGACACTAGTCTAGAAAATTATAAATTGTGGTTTTAAAATACGAGAAGCATTCCGGTTTTTGACGACACAATCAATGGGTTCACGCTGGATGGACTATTAGGCGCAATGCCAATTGAGAAAGTAGCTATGTTTTTCACTACGAGGAAAGAAGCTACCGTCTCAGTTGACCTTAGCTGTGGTAAATACGCGGATGTGATCGTCGCGTGGGTGTTGTGAGGCAGGCGGAATGTTATAAGGCAGGGGGGGTATGTTGCTTTAAGTCGAATGTGTAGGGCCTATACTGGTATTTTTTCTTTTTTCTTTGTTACCAGCTGCTTTGAAGACAGTGTTCAGGACAGAACAGTATACTAAGATTGTGGAGCCCCTGAGTCCACTGTTGAACAGAGTTGTGAGGAACCGGAGAAGGTCGTGCAAAGGGGGACAGACTGGATTAACCTGTTCCGTGACACGCCAATGAAGCCATCGTTTCCAGTGACTGTCGTAAATCTTGTTGGTAGAGGATCGTACGGTTCGTGATGCAATGCGAGTGGCCTTGTCCTCAAGAATGCCAGATGCTCGGAGGAGCCGGATGATAGTAGCCACCCATTAAGTCGTAATGCCTGGTGGTTCGGGTGGAGGACCATTCCTCTGTGTTGGGACAAGAGGTCCGGATGGCTCGGTAGGCGATGAGGAGGCTGCGTGGTAATGGGAACCAAGCTGCTACAGGCCAATTCGGTGCTATTACGAGGAATCGTCCGTGTGAGTTGGCGATTTTGCGTAGGACGTAGGACAAGTGGGAGGAGACAGGGGGGGGGGGAGGCATATGCGCAAAGGTGATCCCAATTCAGGATTAATGCGTCCATTGCCCAAGCACAAGGATCCGGGAAGGGGCTGACGAATAGGGAAAGTCTGGCATTGTACCTCGTGG
Organism: Lithobius niger; assembly: GCA_023313725.1. Lineage (NCBI taxonomy): Eukaryota > Metazoa > Arthropoda > Chilopoda > Lithobiomorpha > Lithobiidae > Lithobius > Lithobius niger. The sequence continues at coordinate 39,915 of JAHWFP010180555.1, read as the reverse complement.
TGAAGAGGTCGACCATAGGGTGATCCCAGAAATGGAACAGGACAGAGCAAATGGTTGAATGTAGCTGGTGGGTTGCTCCCGACGAGAGAGGGAATCGGCAATCACGTTCAATGACCCCGGAATGTGGAGTGATAGAAGGCAGACACGTAGTTGGATGCACAGTTGAAAAATCTGAAAGGTGACTTGATGGAGGGATAGGTAGTGCGATCCGCCTCCCTTCCGAAGGATCAAGAGCAGTGGTGTTGTCTATGTGGACTTGTACTGTTTGTCCTGCCCCATGGTCCCGGAAATGTGGAAGGCCGAGGAGGACTGTCAATAGTTCCAGGTGATTGATGTGGAACGTCATCCCAGTTGGCCATTCGCCGGAGAGTTAGATTGTCGACCCTTCTGATTGGGATGCGTCCGTGAAAAGATGGACCTGAGGAAGCAGTTCGGATTGAAGTAGTGAAGAGGTTCGTGACTGTAGCTGTCATGTTGAGGACGTCCGTCCACCACCTGAAGGTGTCGGTGGAGAAGGAGGGACCGAGAGGTTGGAACGGCAGCGATAGAGCCAGTTGGGGATTGCCCCAGTGAGCGGAATGGTAATGATGAAATGATGGTCGTACCATCCACCTGCTGTAAGGAACGAGGTCTGCGAAGGAGTCGATGATTCCGATGGTAGAGGCGAGATCTCGGAAAGTGGAGAGGCATGTGTAGGAAGGTGCTGGCGGAACGTAGGTGATTTTTGATGCATTCTGGAGATGGCATGACTGTTGAGTGTTTGAGGTCGAAGAATACCCATAGGATCACGAAAGATTGAGCGGGCTGGAAACAAGATTTCGAAAGGTTTATGCCCAGACCCAGGTGATGAAAAAGAGACACGATGTTGTGTAGATGGTTGGAGTGTTGACTGGTTGGGATGAGGCAGAAGACAGTCGTCTAGGAAGGCATGGATGCGGATACCTTGTTGGTGGAGATAGGCGAGAACGGGACAAAGGACCATGGTGAAGATGCGTGGAGCGACGTTCAGTCCGAAGGGAAGGTAGAGGAACTCGAACACCGAAAATGGAATAGGTGGCGGACAGATGCATGAAGCGGAATGTGAAGGTATGCGTCCGCAAGATCTAGTGACGTTGTCCAATCGTTGGGTTGTAAAGAGTCCCAGATGGCGCGTTCCACCTGATTTCTTGCTGCATAGAAAGATGCTGCTGTAAAAACCTGGGGTGAACGGGAGTAACACTACACGAATTGTCTGTTTTCGAAGGAGGGCATTATTTCTGTCCAGAGTGGAAAGGGGGCTGGTGCTTCCAGTTCCCAAGGTAGGTCTTGCACAGGGGGCTTCTGTAAAAACTTTGGCTTGAAGCCATTCAAAATAATTGAAAGAATCACTGGATTGGAGATTACCTTCTTCCAAAATTTGACATGGAACAAAAGACGTCCCTATACGTCTTGTGGGGGAGTTGGAATGTCAGTAATTGTCACATCCCCTGTTGCGGGAACGAGAGGAGGAACACTGTCGTCTGTCAGGAGTGGAGGGATGGCCCAGGGAACGACCACATCCTCGTCCCTGGGAATGGGTTAGAGGGGCGAACGTGATACCGGAGGCGGAGCAGGGTCTGATGTCTTTGTGACCTTCCAATCTTCCTTAGGCTGGTCAGGTTTGGAGGACGCGACGGAACAGGGACGTCGATTCTAGCGATTCTTGTTGTAACGAGGCTTTTGGGAGATGTCAAGGTGAGGGGCCACTTTAGGAATCAATCCACGGAATAGGGATTCCGATTCGCGGATGGGCTGATTCCGGAGAAGATGAGAGGTTGAATCGTGGAGGTTAGGTGCAGTGTTCAGAGCTATTCCTCGTAAGAGGAGCGTGGAGTTGAAGAGCGCGCGTGTGAACCAATTCATGGCATGGTAGGTAGCAAGGCAACTCTTCCTAAAAACTTGATTGATGAGGAATGCCAGTTGACGGGTGTCCTAAGGAGGAGGATCCGTGTAGAGTATTTCACACAGTGTGTTAGCGATAATGCTGAGGACGTCCGCCTGGGACGCAGAACGAAGTCCAAGGCGGAGGATGCGGTCGGTGTCACTTACTACGAAAACAGGAACAGCAGCCCTTCGAGGAACAGAGGGAGGAGCCAAAATCCAGCTTGGTATCAGCGGTGAGGAATTTCGACTGAGGATAAGTGTCAAAGTTTATTTGGATTGGCCGTTCCTTCTCCGATGGGACGGAAGAAGTAACTTTCACAGCCCGGACGAGTTCGATCCTTATCTAATTCGAGAGGCGTTCCGTTACCGAGGAGGACGCCGCCGGTCCTGAGTAATGTGGTCAGAAGTGTTGTTGACTGTTCCAACAACGGAGGCTGGTGTGGGAGTTGGTCATGCAGGCCAAAGCCAAAACCAATCGCAAGGCCACGGTTCTTGAAGACTGGGTCGGAAGTAGAGGAAGGCTTGTATAGGAAGCAGTCCGGAATGATTCCCTCAACAGTTCAGGAAGCGGGATCCCCGAGGGATCAGGATCCCCCTGGAACAAAGGGCCAGGATGATCTGAAAGGGACGGGTTAGGTGAGCATTAAGAATCAAAGTCGTCGTCCGCAGGAGGAACGGGTGGAGTTGGCAAAGGAGCTGGCGGAACGGAACGTGGAGGACCAGCATCCTCAATAGACGGACGGTGACGCTTAGGGATGGAAGCAAGCCAAGACGAAGTATAGGCTGAGACTAGTGCCTTCCGTTTAAAAGTCTGGAGGGAAGAGTCCATAAGAGTATACACTTGGGATGAGGTGAGTGGATCGTCGTTCAGGCAAGCATACCGTTCCTTTGTTCGAGAGAGCTCCTCGGAAAGGGAACGCAGTTCCCGTAATGGCGGAGGCTGGCTACAGGGAATTGGGGACGTAGCTGCAGGGTACTCGTAGGGACGGCTCGGAAAGAAAGAGATTCGGAGGTGGAAGCGCTTGTTCCAACGAATCCTGTTCCGTTGTCAGTTCAAGAATTTCAACATTGTTCGGAACTGGCAAAGCCTGTGGGGACGCAGAACGTGGAATACGGGACGATAAACCGTCCATCAGCGATCCTTTAGCTCGTGGCATGGGAATGGCGTTACCGAGGAATGCGGAACGTAGATGAAGAATGCAGTGGGAACAAAGTGAACAGCACGGGGGCTAGAGAAGAAAAGGTGAGCATACCGCTCCACTTCGGCTTTTATATGAAGGTTAGTAGGTAGCGAACCGGAAGGACATCTTCGATTTAATTTCTCTAGATTGCACAGCATTTTGAGAAGGAGAATGCTATAAAAAAAGGTAATCACATTTTTAAGGCAACTAGAAATAGAACTTATATAAGACAGCGGTTTTCTTCAGCTTCCTTTCCAAAGGGCTGGTTTTATCATAGCCTGTCTGTTTTAACCCAGTACTGTGTGTCTCTGACTGTGCTGTTGGCAAAACCCTCCTGACGACATACTGTAGCGTCGTTACCACCAGTTATTAGCAGTTTTACTAACTCCTGAGCTGCTAGTTTTCCAGAAACCACCATTGCAGCTGTGAAAGCTTCAATTTAAACATTAATGGTTTCTGGTCTTCGCCAACATTGGCTTTTCCCTTCAACGGTTTTGTGAGTTTCTCATTTTTTCAGCTGTTAATTTAAGCAACTAACTCAAAACTTCCTTTATTTTATATTATTTTATGACATGTAGGAGAAATTTATTACAATTTTATGACATTCTGTTAAAATCAGAAAATTCTATAACACGTGGGAGCCCTGACACACTTCGATAACAACGGCATCTAGTGTAAGAAATTGTGGTTAAATTGGTACATCTCAAACTTTTCCCTTCTTCCTTATAAAATGCTGTACGCAACGAATTTATTATTATTATTATTATTATTATTATTATTATTATTTGTATTTAAGAGTTAAAAAAGGCTTGTCATTGCAATAAACAGTCCAGGGTACCACATTTGCTTCTTAATTTAAGTTCTGCAGCAAGGTGCGTTTTCCCTAAAAGGAAGGAAGGTTTAGATTTAAAGTGTATTAATGAACATTTCATGTCATAAGCATAGAACTTGGATTTAAAAAAATCCAGTATGTCCTCCCGACTCTCGCTGAACTTTGATGACGTTATAGTCTTACCCCTCCTCTCTTTATGGCATCGTTCAACATTTTAACTGCATCTTTTCCAATAACTCCCGAACATTTGTAGTTTTTGGTCCATTTGGCTAGAATTCCAACGTTAAGAGCAGTTTGATGCATTGGGAAGGAAAACGTGAAACCTGTAATTAAGAAAACCAAAAATTATGTTTTGAAATGTGTACAATAGACAACGTGTCATTATTCATTCCTTCAAGCGAGGTAAGGAAAATTTAAGAAAACGAAACGAAGACACATTTAAGCATTGGTTGATTGGTGGCAAAAAGCTGTCAGCAAATGCGAGAAGATGGTGTACAATTACAACTTTATTTTTCATTATTAATTTTGTTAAGCCTTAAAGGAAGATTCCTTCTTTTTTCATAACCGCCTCGTCTCGTGCAACATTCTTGATATCACCTTGCAGACTAGGGGTATAAAAATAATGCGTCACCCAGCAAAGCCAAGCGTTGCCATGTTGTCGAAGGAATAGAAAGGTCACGTGGTATTAGCCACACAAACTGCTGCCGTCATGACCCATCACGGTTAACGTTTGAATAAGCGTGCCAACGGGATACTCGGGATATTCTAAATATAGTCCCCCACACTTTAGAAAGGATTTATAACAAAGGAGTGACTAACGGTAGGGATTTACAACAAAGGAATGACTAACAGTAGGAATTTATAACAAAGGAATGACTAACTGTAGGGTTATAACAAAGGAATGTCTAATGGTAGGAATTTATAACAAAGGAATAACTAAAATTTGGGATTTATAAAAAAGGAATGACTAACACTGAGTTGGGATTGATAACAAAGTAATGATTGACAGAAGATGAACGTGCTTTATTGGGATAATCGAGAACTATTGATACCGATATGTTTTTGCGTTTTTGCTACCGAAGTTGTGCCCAATTGCCTATTGTTGTAACCCTGCTACAGACTAATAATTCAAGGTACTTTTCAAAGATCTCCGTCCCCAACTGTTTTCACGAAAATCTGAAATTCGCCACGTATTTTTATGTTTTTTAAGCACGCAGTACCTTAACACGACATCATAAACAAACGATGCGTCAGTTGCACATGAACAGTATTCTTGTCGCGCTGACATAATAAGCTCTGCATTTAATAAAAGCGTAGTGTTATCTTTAGCTTGATGCAGACTGCGTCCTTGTCGCCTTGCCTACACCGGCAGTAGCTGGGTTCAACAATAAAGGACGATTTTTGGATCGCGAGTTGAGTGTTCCCAACGTTCATAAAAATTATTTCAATCGTAATTGTTAGCGCCTCTCCAATAGCCGTCACCACATACGGCACGATTCCCAGTCAAATGTGAACTGATCGCCAAATTTCAGCCTAATCTGCCGCAAAAACATTAAAGAGACAGTGTCGGTGCTATTCGAAGGCTTCCAAGGATGAGGTTTGCCGTTTGTAGAAATTGGGGAGGACGTCCACGTTCCATGGAAGCTAGGGAAGAAAAATGAATCTCGGTCCTGCTTCGGCGTTTTTATAGAAGTGTGTCACGTACGCATGCGCACTAAGGCTACCGGGCTGGCAGGCATAGGCCTAAAACTACTTCTCTACTCTAGAGGAATTCGCATTGCGGAGAGAAAGCTCAGGTAAATTATACAGGTAATGTACATTTCGTCGGCATCTCAGTAGCAGAAGTTTTAATTCCGTCACTAAAACAACAGAAAATTAACGATCTTTAGACCCTTTTGTCACCTAGAAACAGATGCCCCATTTTATTGAGATTCAGCAAATGCTGTTAGGGGGCACAAACACCCTAACATTTCAACAAATTCTTGGCTGCATATTTATTTACCTTCATCATCGTCAAATTTGCAAAACCGCGAATCCATGGCTTTCAGATTGATATTGTATCACGTCCAGTTGTTGTGTTTGTTTTTTAGGAAGCTCCGGGAACACGAACTCACACTGGGTTATTTGCCCCACGACAATGCAACAACGACGAATAGATTGAATACGGACTGTGACTGTAAACTTGGCGGGCGTACTACTAGCGTGGTCCTTGATAGTCCCACAGCAAATCACTCTGAAACAACGCCGCTGATTAATAAAAAAAAAAAGTCCGGACCATATATTTTTGGCGGCTCATGTTTTAGTATAGACCCGCGCGCGCGCGCGACCTTCAAGTCCGACAGCACCACGAACTGTAAACAACAGGCGCTAATGGTAATTAATGGTGTAATTATTTTCCATTTTGAACCTTCCCTTTTCCTGCTAATGAAATTCGTTTGGCTAAAATTCTTAACGACGACGAATAGAAAGTTGTAAATCTCGTCGCCGCTGCGGCGTCAAACCATTTTAAAGTAAACAGGAAGAAATTTTGCTGAATGCTGCTGACGAACCATTTTTCCCAAGTAAAACCCAGCATTTCCACTCTCGTTGCTTCTTAGCGTGCCATCGATAGTCTGTACTGGGGACAGCGCTGTTTACAGTTGTGACGTCATTGTTTCGTCATCAGGCCTAGGCTTAAAATCGGGAGTAGATTTACGCCTTCCACGCCTTGACCAACAAGAGCAGCGACAAACCTCATCCATCAAAAGCGATACTCCTGGAGACAGTCTGGCCCTACATTTTGCCATCACGCATGCTCTGTGCCACTTGTTAAGTCAGGAGCCGTCCATATATTACGTTACGCTTTTTGGCGCATTTTGAAACACCACCCACCACTTTGTCACAAATGTCACAAAATTTAAATTCCCTCCCCGAATTACACGCTTCTGCATTCACACCTCCCCCCCCATGCAGTATTCCACAGTAGTACTTGACATTTGCTTATATTTTTTCTCAGACGTCTTAAAGGGGGAATGCCACCAAATGATAGGCTGCAGCATGTATAGAGCAGCGTCATGTGACGTCATATTGGCTACAAGAGAGATAGCTGCAAGGGGCACTAGATTAAAATGGAGGGTTAAACAACGGCACTTCTAGTCAAGGCAGTGCTTTGAAAGCGGATTTCATAGGCTTAAAAAAACGTTGTTTTCTCCAATCCCTTATGCTGCTAGGTTGTAATCGGAAAAGAAAAGATTCCACTTGCTTAAAAATGTCAGCAATTGCCAACAAATCGACAAAAATCGCGCGTTATAGACCTAAGAAATCCGCTCTAACAACATTTGCTTCAGTAAGACGCCCTTCTTTTCCCCCTCCAGTGACCCTTGCAGCTATCCCAGTTACTGGCTCCAGCATAGAGTTATATACAATAATACTTCGTTGTGTCACTGCTCTATAGCCCCTTACCGCTATCTAATTCTGTCTAGCCCTTACGTTCAACAAGCGAAGGGACACACAAATAAATTTCTTGTTACGAAGCAAAAAACAAGCCATGTGCCTCTTTAATTATTGAGTGTAAAGTTCGTGCGTGTACGAAACCAAGCGTTAAAGTTAAGCCTAACGTAACAACGGAGGCTTATTTATTATTATTTTTTTTATAAAGAACGACCGTTTTGAAACGCGCAGATTTTGAACTGTTAGACGGGAACCGTCGAGTGACAGTGATATCGTTAACCTTGACCGCTTGCTCCCTGGTACACGCGGCCGCTTGTTTGTGTAAAAAGAAATTTCTTTGCATATAGAGCAGTGACATTTGCCGCCATATTGGTACCAGATTGGCACCAGTATGGGTTTTGGAGGGCATAACTACAAGGTGCACTACATAAAAATGGAGGGAAAAACAACAGAAGAGCGGATTTTTTAGGCTTAAAATAACGTTGTTTTCTCCAACACCAAAAATCGCGCGTTTTTAGGTCTTAAGAAATCACTCTTCACAGCATCGGCTTCAGTATGACGCCCTTCTATTTCTCTCTGCAGTGCCCCTTGCAGCTAACCCATTAGGGTTCCAGCATAGAGTTATATACAATAATACTACGTCGTGTCACTGCTCTATTCCTTCGCTTGATAAAATCAAGTGCTACATAGAACTAAATAATGGTAGACAGCGCTAGATGCTGAAACCTGTTATTCGGAGAATAGGTACCTCTAAGAGTCCACGGGTTTAAATCTTGGGAGTTTTTATATGGAATTGCATCTGAACAATTGTTTTCATAAATAATACGCCAAAGAATGAAAGTGATGTAAACACCAAAATGTGATGCAAGATTGTGAGGTCACATTTTGGAAGCTAGCCCTCCCCCCCCCCTCCCATCCCCACGCACACACCCATTGTCACAGTAAGTCAACTTCATTCACTTTCTGACATAACCATTGAGCAAAAAACAGTCCTTGTTCCCTGGAATTGGAGTTCAAATTATAGCTCGTTGCGGTTTGAGTGAACTCGAAATCCGTTTTCATTTGTGTACCTTCACACCTGTTAGTGTGGAGATGCAAACTAATGCTTTTTTTTCTAAACGTTAAAGCCATCCTTGTTTAGTCGATTAGAGTATCTCTCGCTCGGCCATGTAAATGCGAGCTGCAGAACTCAATTATTTCTAGTAATAAGTTTTCGTTATATACTTTGTGTCTGTAACAGTATTCAATGCATATATATATATATTAGGGTGGATCAAAAAATGCCTTCTTTTTAAAATTTCAAATCATAATAGTGTGAAAAGTTGGTCTTCGACCTCCTAATCACTATCTATAGGAATTTATAAAATAATTTTTTGAGGTGCCCACATGGGCCTAAAGTTGAACATTAAAAGTCAACAAGAAAAATCAGTAATTCTGCAATAGTGATTTTTGACTAGTTTAAAATACAGCTTTTTATATTATCTCATTTTGTACTCTCAGAGACCACAAAATTGAAGCCAAAATCAAAAACATTTTTTTTTTTCTCCCGGAAAACAATGCGAATTATCGGCCATCAAAATAGGGAAAAAGGCATTTTCGTCGATTTTATGCCTGGAATTACAACGAAGTTTAGGTACAAAATATTTTTTTAAATTTAATTCTGGCTTCTTTTAATGGTCTCTGAGAGTACCAAATTAGATAATGTAAAAAGCTGTATTTTAAACTGTCAAATTTTTTTTTCAGAATTAGCGTCTTTTTTCATTGACTTATAATGTTACATTTTAGGCCCAAGTGGGCACCTGAAAAAATTATTTTAGGAATTTTACCTTTAGGGACAGTGATTAGGAGGTCGAAGACCAACTTTTCCACACTACTACGACTTGAAATTAAAAAAAAGCATTTATTTGATCCACCCTAATATATATATACGCGAATGTCTTACTTTATCACCGAATAAATTAATTATTACAATTTAAACATAAATTTTTTTTTAAATTAGTATTATTAGTCAGCCAATGAGGAAAGCCTAAAAAATGCACATCATACAAAACGTGCTCGACATTAATTTAATTGTTTTTATTTTGCTCTTGAGAATGAGTCGGAGCCGACTCGAAACGTCGGCACGTTTTGTGCGGTGTGCACGTTTTTAGGGTATTTCCACATTCACTACAATACTTTTAAATTCAAGCAATTACTATTACTACACAAAGTAGTTCACTTACCTAATGGCAGATGCTTGTTCAACAAGCCGTATTCTTCTAACGATTTGTGTATGCACACAGCCAGATAATCAAAAAGCTGGAATGCAATAAACAAACATGAACTTTGAACAGAGTAACTTTGTAGAGGGGATGCCACTCGCCATTTCATCACGTGGTCTATGCCGTAATTATTGCCTGTAATGTCTGTCTGTTACGTGTGTGAAGAGTAAATAGCGAAACAGGGTTATAATTTTATACCCCTCAGCCGCATTATTTTTTCTTTTTCAGCCGGCTTAACAGAAATTTCGGCTAGCCACAAATTTTATGGCCACCACCGGCCAACTATAAATTCGGCTGGCTGACGGCTGATTTTCGGCTAAATCGATCGAAATGAAGCAAAAAGATATCCACGACGAAACTCACTGCATAAGAAAATAACGAAATGGAAGGGGGAAGGGGACATAGGCCTATAATTGATTTCTAGATGAATCACAAATGGAAAAAAAGGAAATATTTACGAAGAATTAAACCCTCAAATTAAAAATCATAGCTACATCACCACTCAATTTTTTTTAAAGTAATGCTTCCACAGCAATGTGTCCCGACTATTATTATTCGAACCTTAAAAACGAAACAGAACGTAACCATGCAAATGCTAATGACCACAAAAACACACATACGAATAAGTTGCTGGCAAACAAATATGGCTTTAAAAACTATGAAAAATAAGGCAGGCGAGAGCAGCTTACATTTTGAGACAAGTTACAACTAACTTCATGACTGTTCTGTTCATTTTTATGCATTAAAACTTCGAAATTTGCGGCTTTAGCCATATTTTTTTCAGCGGCTAGGCCAGGCGGCCACCGAAAAATATTCGGCGGCTGTTCGGCTGACTCAGAAAAATGCGGCGCGGCGGCTAACGGCGGCGGCTGAGGAGTATAGTTATAATGCATTTTTTTTATAGACTTGCATCTCAAAACAGGGTTTTATGCATCTTTTTTTGTTATTTTGTTGGTATTATGTGATCAGAATTCAAACTACCGTATCACTGCACAGGGGGCGAGGGGTAATCGTCTAACTGGAACATCGCATAATTGGAAGAACGTATAACGGAAAACAGTATAACGGAATATCATCTAACAGGAAATTCGTATAATGGAAAATCGTCAAATATCCCTGCCTCGCTCGCTGCGGCTATACATATAACATCAGAAACCGCAGTTAGACGTTGATCCAGTTAGACGTTTATCCATTATACAAATTATCCATTATACGATATTCCGTTTAGATGCTTTTCCAGATTTTTTATTTAGGCGATTTTAGACAATTATCCCATTATACGATTTTCCAGTTAGACGTTCGTCCGACGCCCCCCGCACAGACGCCCCATTGGGCTGTGCAAGGCCACAGTGAAAATCATGTAATACAAACGGCTAAGATTTGGTAACCCTTCATTCTGACTTTGCAATTTTTTTTTATGGCGGATGGGATTGAGGCTTAATGGTACGTTGACAGCTAGGAGCGCCAACCTCTGTCACAGTACAGTAGTCAGACTTGCCACTGCACCACACATTAAAAATATGTTAAACAAACCTCAAATCTTGATCGTATCATGCTGCAAAACTTTAAAAAACCCCGGACAGGAGGACACACTCATATTCCAATTCATGCCCTGAGTCTCGTGCAAGATGGGAACGGCGCAAAACACCATCAAGATGGAGACATTCCACAAGCACCGTTAAGTGGTCGATGACTCAAGACGGAATTTCCCACTCAAAAAAAAAAACAATGTGTTAGGTTGGTATGACTCTTAACCGGCCAACACCACCTCTTCTCGGCGACTTTGGCGACAAGATGAGTTTTGTTTCAGATGATATCTACCCAAACCAACGAATTCCGAACGATGACATTGTAACGCGCTATTTACGAATAGCAGGGCACACCACGAGTAAACACTCAGGGTGCACCTTGGAGTTACATAAGCTGCTTGATGTCCTGCCAACTTCCGTCTACACCGGAACTTGGCCGAACGCCAACAGCCGGGTAACAAGCCGGTCCTCCTCTTCAGACCAGTTAGAACTGGCTCCTACCTGTTAGCGGTTGCGCAACGTAAAGCCTCAGGCTACTTGTATTGTTCAGCCCCGCGTATAAATGCGAGGGCCTGGACCATGGGAAGGCACTTGGTGTGGGGCAGACAACTCGAAAGGTTGTCTCCCTGGTCTCAGCTCAGGATAAGACCAAGCTCCTAAACTTGTGTTTTATGCCTAATATGTGTTCTCAGTGCATAGTCCCCTAGCTATGCAGTAAGGAGTAAATTGGCTTCAAGATTATTTTTTGACTTCAATCGTCTACTCCCTGAGTACGTCACAACATGACTAGCCAAACCAACTAATTCAGGACGATGAGTGACTAGCCTGGTAGCCAAACCAACGAATTCCGGACAATGACGTGACTAGGCAAGCCAACGAATTCCTGACGATGAGTTACTAGCCAAGCCAACGAATTCCTGACGATGAGTGACTAGCCGAACCAACAGATTCCTTGTGACTAGCCAAGCCAACGAATTCCTGAGAATGAGTGACTAGGTGAACCAACAACAAATTCCGGATTATGATGTGTAGCCAAATCGACGAATTCCTGACTTGAGTCACTAGCCGAACCAATGAATTCCGTACAATGACGTGACTAAGCCCACGAATTTCTGATGATGACGTGACTATAGCCACACCAACGAATTCCGAACAATGACGTGATTAGCCGAGCCAAGGAATTTCGGATCACTGCACTGCACGGATGCCCCATTCGTTGGAGACATTTCACTTTTGCTTTATTGTGTTTCGTTTACTCTTGTGTAATTTACATACATTAACTTTCTGTTTATTCACTTAATTATATGACTTTTAGTTTTATTTTAAACTAAGTATAAGTAGTTAAAACTTATTCGTTTAGTTACTTTTGTTCATTTTGCTTTGATAAACGATTTTATCTCGGGTTTTCAGGTATCCATATCACTGCATGTGAGTGCAAGTTCTTTAAAGACAATTCCCTATCTACTTACCTCTGTTCCCGGTCCATGCATAACGCTTTCAGGCACGGCAAAATTCTTGGCTTTGGACGTCACTTCCCGTCCTCCCTCCATATGTAACCACGTGACCCGGAAGTTGGTGCCACCAAGATCTAGTGCGCAATATTCACCTTCCTCTGCAAATACAAAATTATGAATACTTTTAACTAAAACAAGTAGTTCTGGGAAAAGAGACGTCGCTCGCCCCCTACCTCTATCCTCACGAAGTCCTTACCTCCTACATAAACTACTAATTTCGTAAGAAGGGTTGCTTTAATGCAAAATTTCATGATCTGAAAGGAGTGGAGCACTTATTATGTCACCTGCGGTCTGTTTCTCATTTCAGTAATATAGGCTACTAAGGGCTCGGATTTATTTCAACCGTCCGTACAAATATTTTCTTCCTTTAAAGGGACTTACTGTAAATCCTTCCGGTATATCGTCGACCCGTTGAGACCAGAGTTTGCAACATTTACACAGGTTAGAGTTAACGTCGCAAAATCATTTCGCACTAAACAAAAAAACAAGAAAATGAATGTGTTGGCAACATTTACGTGCGTATTAACTAATGTTGCAAAACTGAGTCGAACAGGAAAGCCAACAGGGATGCATGTACCTTTAAATTATAAATTTAGCGCAATTTGGATAGCTGTGACAGCTGCACTAGAATGCTTTCGGAAGAAAATGCTTATCTACATCCGTGTTCCCACCATGGTAACCTATACATAATTACTTGGTTACCATGTTTACTTGTTTTCGTTTTCCGATAGCTGTTATACTGGGTATGACAAACAGCCAATCATTGCCTTCCAGAATCACCAAAGCAAACTCGGTCAAATTCGTCGTTGTGGAACTAGTTTGATATATTAAAACTAGCAGCTGCAGAGACTACCTAATCGCAACCGGTGTTCTGTGCACTTATACGCCACTTTCTCAACGAAAACGCGGATATCGCCGAAATTAGAAAAAAATTGCGAACGTTATCTTAAACACGCAGACACACACACAAACAGACACACAAATGAAAATTCAATCAAGCATACGGCCTTGCTTGCTCGACCAATTCTTAGTTTTACAAATTGAGAGATATGCAAACCGTTCCTGAATCCTCACTTTTTTTTCTGGTTGTCAACTGAAGTGCTTTCGAAAATTAACCCGGTTGGATCAAGCAAAAGTACCTCTCGTTGCTGCCACACGTCACGAATTGGTAGCAGTTTTTAACCCAAAATCGTCACTAGAACGATTCGTCATCGTATCGACTCTCGTTCACGTGACAGCAATAAACTACAAGACAGTAACCTATTATTTTGAACAGCAAGCAGGAGTTCATTTACGCACTTGCTGTTAAGAAACGTTGAAGCAGCTTTAATCACAATTTTCTGAAGCTTGTTTATAGAATTAAAACATCGAACGTAACAAACTCGTCCACATGACGCAGCAAATTAATGCAAATAAATGCAACCCTCCTCCCCTGTTTCTATCTCGTTTCTGATTAGTGGATCCGTTTGCAGTGTTAGCCCCCTGTCCCCCCCAGTTACCCTGAGGAACCAAGCTCGCGAACATGGTTTGTTCGGTTGCCTAGTTTACTGCCTGAAGCGCAATTTGAATGCTATTTATACAGGCAATCGTCTAAACCAGATCGGGAGATTATGACGCAGCGTCTAGCACGACCTACGCAATTATTGAGCCCTCTCCAGACAGAAGAAAATTTCGTGCGAATCGATGCGTTACTGCGTGCGTTCAGGGTCAATATTGCTGCAGTCGTGTGGTTATAGTGTTATGTTAAGGACTAATATTGACGTCTTTGATACACCATCTTGCGTAACCGTGCAGCCAGCCGCAAGCTTCCAGTCTGGTTAGGGCTTCATATGCAACAGCGTGTTTCTTCGCAACCTGAGTTAAAGTGTGCGCGGCCTATCTTGAGTTCGCCGCAGAACGAACACGAATAATCGATTGTCCGTTTTTGGCAGCAGAGTGCCTTGTTGATATCCAAGATGGTTACAAACACAATGGCGGCCGTCGGTTAAAGCCGCCCCCTCCTGGAAGATTTAGCCTCTCATAAAATACTTCCAGGACTCCAGATACGCCGCGCACACAATACATAGGTCAATTTCAAAGGCATCCCTGGTGATAGTCAGGCTTCTTTAACCAGAAAGAGGTGCAGTTAAGACTGGTTGAACTGATTAACTTTTCTTTTACGAACGCAAGCGCAGCATACGCATCTTACTAAAAGCGGGCCCCTCATAGGTCGGCTGCAATGCTATCACACGTGAAATGCAGTGAAACCAACCCCACGAACTCCACTTAAATTCGGGCAGCAACTGTAACGCAGAGAATTTGTTGGTTTTCTCGTGTCGAACAAAAAGACACCGTATGGGAGGGATCGTACGTAAAATCACGAACATTAAAACAACGACTAACAGATTCAACGTTGGTGATGAAATGCCTTAAGAAATGTCTGCATCGGATTGAGCGTAAACCTTGCCTTTGGTCCAACCGAAATAAAACACAGAACGTTCAAGATAGTCGAACAAGAGTGAACATTGTAATAGGAAGTTAGCCAGGGCACATTCAACGAAAACTTCACGGTGCCAGCGTTAAAGGTCAACCCGTTTCTAAACTTAGTCGAATTAATGTCCTTTTCAACCGTCAAGGTTATCTCGGGATGGAGGGTGATAATTTTTCTATGAAATACCTACATTTTTTTTACATGCCACAATTAATAGGCAACACTTTTGATATAAAGCAACAGTTAAGTAGAAGATCGTGAACGATGGCAGTTTCTTTTCCATTGCAGCGGAACAGCGCCTGCAGCAGTTCTCATTGCCTACGTCACTAGCACTAGACGGGCTAACGCAAGGAACCTAGCAGGTAGCAAGATTGGTGGAACGATACAACATAGTAAGGTTGGTCGATCCCAGCTCATTACGTGACGTTACAGGAGGCAGGCATAGTGGAGAATTTCCGGTTTGACTTGTGCGCATGTGCGTAAGCTGTTGAGCTGTATTGTGACGTCAGTGGAGGCAGCAAAATCAGCAGCCAATGGGAAAGCAAAATGCACAAAAGCTCAGAATAGACCCCCTGGCAGATAGTACGAAGTCAGTCCCTAACCGTACTCCGAAAAAAATGGCCGCTGCCACCTCGAGAAGATTGCCGTATTCGTCCATATCGGTGAAGACACGTTATCGTAAAGGTGTTATTGGCAATCGAAATCAATAAATACAAATGTATGGCTGTGTGTTCATTGCTGTAGTTGCGTGCTGCTTTGTACTTTTAGTTAAATCCACCATAACTATAAACAAGCAGCTGCAGCGACTACCAGGTCACACCCGGTCTTTTGTACACTTCCCCATTTTTACAAAAATGTTGAGGCGCCCTCTATCACACACTGCAACAGCGATCATTGCATTGTTATACACTATAATCTAAAAGTATAGTATAACCATCACAATTGCCGATTAAAAACGCTTTTAGGTCTAGTTTTGGATTTTAAGAATAATTGTCAGCATTTAGGCCTATTTTTACTTGCAGTTTTAATTTCATATAAATAACAGCTAACGGAGAATTGGGTTCGATAGTAGACCTTTTCATTTATGCCACACGGTGTCGAAACATTCACCTTGCCATGCTAACGTTATTATATAGGTCTAATTTTCAGCTTTTAGGCGTAATGTGTTTTACATGCCGTTTTAATTTCGTAAGCAGTAGCTAACACAGAACTAGGTTCGAGAGTAAGCCTATTCATTCATGCAACACGGTGTAGAGTTTTTTTAACGAGGCTAATGTATGTCGCTAACGAAATCAAATGTCACAAGGGTCGTAACGGGTTTTAGTGGGGGGAAAAGTAGGAAATAAGGAATTTTGTAAGTCATAAATAAGGAAAACTAAGAAATTTTTCACTAAAAAGTAGGTAAAAATAAGGAACCCCTCTGCATAATATCAGGCTTAATAAGAGTAAATGTGATAAAAGCATACTCGTTTCAAGAGCATTCTTAAATCTAGGCTACCAAATCCAATTTGACAAAAATCTCTTTAATGACTTGATCCCATGGCAGCAGCTGTAAAAAAGTAGCTCTTCAAGCTATACAGCGATGGCTGTAGTTTTTTTTTTGGGGGGGGGGGGGGGGCCAAGGGAACCACCGCCAGACAAGTCTACCATGGTCGTATTTGAGACAAGAATTTTTTATAGGCCTACACTTTTTTTCTGAACATTTTAAAAGATTTGTAACGTGTTCAAAAAAAAAACTCAAATATTATACGTTATTTTTATTAATTTGCACTTAAGTTTACAAACAAAATAAGCATGGCTGAAAAAAGTAGGGAACTGTACATCTGAAAACAGGAAAAAAATAGGAAAATAAGGGAATAGAAAAAAAAAGTAGGAAATAAGGAAACGAACTCTACGACCCCTGGTGTCATTATTTCATTAAATTATGTCGGGATTTCGTTTTAGCTATACAGGAAGCAACGATATTTTTAATTTGCCGTGTTTTTTTAACGATCACTTGTCCGTTTCGGCGGTATGCAGAAGACGAAAACACGGCAGTGTTTGCAGCAAATGATCAAATTTTCATCGGTGTGAAGCGGCCGGCCATCTTGCTTCTCCAGATGAGCTCGCAACTATTTTGTTGTTGCGTGGATACGTCTAGCACTTCACGAAACGAGAAAGAGAGACGCGTCAGACACACGCAGTTCTATAAATTGCAGCTAAATTCCAGGCGAAAGCACAGTAATTTAGCGAATTGCTTTAGCACTTTAGAGAAAAGAAACGCACGGTTACCAACAGCACTAAGAGAAAAATTAGATTCACAATAACAGCAGTTATGAAAAAAAAACTGTTCCCTTAAAGACTGTTACCGTATTAAGAGTTCAGAGTACGGGCTTTTTTTCTCCTATGAAGAGGGTTTGGTGCACATGACCTTTGGCTCGAAGCACCGGGGTACAAGCGTTGTGCTTTTACCCCCATTAGAATATTTGACGTGTTTTGCACGTTATAACCAAATCACGAAACAAGTAAAGCCCCCGGGAGGGGATGCTTTCGATGATAGTCACTCGCGAGCTAAAAATCAATAAATAAAATCCCGAAACTATAATCTTACGGGATTACCGTTATGAAACTGATTATGCGTGGTGTTTCCTTTGCATATTAAACGCAGTATGAATATTTTTTCTGAATTGAAAAAAAAAAGCTTTTCTGAAATCTGTTTTCCGAAATATGTTTATATTAACTAAGAATACAAAGAGAGTAGACCAATATACCAATTTTCTTTTCGTTCCAAATTCTTAACAATTCCCAACTTGTTAGGAAGGCTGGCAGTTATTGCAGAATGTTATTCCATGTTGCAAAGTAGGTTGTATAGGGATAAGCATTGGGAGCTGTTGTGAGTGACGCTAAATATCGACTAACTTTGCACGCGTAGTCATTACTAAACGGCAACTCTTATAATCAGCATTCAATTGTAAAGGGTTAAACGGGACGGAAAGCCAATGGGCTCGAAATTGGTTAACGAAATACGCATGCAAAACCTATTTACGTTGCCTTTTGGACTTATATGTCAGACTGCCTGAGCGGGGAATCGAACCCACGACCTCTGAAATCAAAGGCCAAGGTCCTACCGCTAAGCCAGATTGACACGGCCAAAGTGTATGCTTACATATGTGTGCGTGTTAAACGCTGCCTATGGACGTTTCCTTTTGGCCGTGTCAATCTAGCTTAGCGGTAGGACCTTGGCCTTTGATTTCAGAGGTCGTGGGTTCGATTCCCCGCTCAGGCAGTCTGACATATAAGTCCAAAAGGCAAAGTAAATAGGTTTGCATCCGTATTTCGTTATTCAATTGTAAAGGGGGGGTCGTACCGGCAGTACCAAAATTGTCGCTCTCCTCCCCCCCCCCCTCCTCATCCCGAGATGTTTTAAAAGCACAATCTGAAGCATAAACATTCACCACACAATTCTAGACAAGAAAGGTTATATACGTCTTTTACGTAAAAGCAACCATTGAACCCCACAATCGTATTTCATGTTTAACCCTCTTAATTTACATCAGTGTTATAGTCATCTTCGGTTTCGAAGTGCTCTTGCGAGCATTCTAATATCCCGAAATGAACATGCTTAGAATTTTCTAAAAGGTGGGGATCTCTTCTTTGCATCAATCCTATCCGAAATTGTTTAACTTAGATAAGGACCGTCCTACGTCCATTTACCGGTGAAGAGGTAATGGCTTAGCGGCGGAAGATGTGGCGATTTTCGAATTCAAAGTGGTCATGCGAGCCCTCTAACAGCCCGACATGGACATGTTTAGGATTTTCTGAAAGGTGGGGATCTATTCTTTCCATCAATCCTACCCAAAATTGTTTAACTTAGATAAGGACCGTCCTACGTCCATTTAGAGGTGAAGAGGTAATGGCGTAGCGGCGGTAGAGTATGGTGGTTTTCGAATTCTGAGTGGTCGTGGTCGTGCGAGTCCTCAAATAGCCCGAAATGGACATAATTAGGATTTTCTGAAAGGTAGGGATCTATTCTTTCCACCAATTCTAACCGAAATTGTTTATCTGAGATATAAATAAAATATGAGCATTACCATAGGACTTTAAAAATGAAACTAGCCGCTACACCAATTACAGCTACACTTTAAAAAACGGGGGTAGGCGGTTCCTGTGTATGCTAAAGAGTTTCAGTTAGGATTGATGGAAAAATTCAGGATGGGAGTCCCCCCCCCCCTCTCCCTATTTCCCTTGATCACACAGGCTAGCAGAGATTTTGTCAGGGCTACATTTCTGGTCGTTGACCAGGTCAGCTTCTTTAGACACGGCTGATCTCACTCACCGCTTAGCCATGATGTCCGTTAACTACACAATTTTATGCAATTTACTGAAGAAATTCCATGCAGTGAGGTTTCACGTGAACTAAACACTGCAACAATCATGGTAAGTGAAACCTTACAGGAAAGCTTATTTTATCTCTTTTCGTGTTTTGACTCCGGTTGAGTTAAACAATACCTCAATCCACCGCTTAGCCACGATGTTCGTTAACTTCACAATTTTATACAATTTACTAAAGAAATTGCATGCAGTAAAGTTTCGCGTGAACTAAACATTACAACAATTGTGGTATGTGAAACCTTACAAAAAAGCTTATTCGTACTCCTTTCATGTTTTGACTTTGGTTCAGTTGACAATACTTCAAACAACAAAAGCTTTTTATTTCTTTTTTTCCAATAACATAATTTGGTGTCCTAAGCCCAAGGCTAGTGGACCTAGAGACAAATCTGCCCCATGAAAGTGGTGTTCCTTTTTATACTTCAGTTTTATTCTTAAAGCCTTTAATGTGTGTTTTTCTTTAAACTTACCCGTCCCATTTGGCAGCTCCGGGATGAACGTGTTTTCCATGTGTAGTGACGAAACCTGCTCGGGATTTTTAGCCAATCCCAGATCCATTTCTCGGATAAAAACATTTCGGATTCTGTTGATAACTTCCGTGGTCGGGTTGAGGGGCGCCAGGATATCTTCCACCTGATTAAACAAACATAAAAACAAAACCAAAGTTTAAATCATGAGGATTTTTAATGTATTTCGCTGGGATTTGTTTTTTTTTTTTTTTTATGCACCGGGAACGTGCTCGGCGTCTTCAAAAACAGAAGCGAGTAACCAAGCAACTATGTACCGCTTAGTTGGTTGCCTGGTAACCAACGACGGAGTTTCAAGATTCGAGTGGAGTTGAGATCACGGTTAAATTTAGCTATTTTTTCAAGAAAAATAAGGCACGTGACGCAATCTTCGCAAAGACGTGGGGTATAATACAACATATAATCAAAAAACGTGCAACACAAACCCGACCTAGCTGTTCGGTACCCTTATCGACGATGTTAAACCGAAAAAGCATAGGCGCTGCGCCAACGCATAATAAATTCGGTGCAATAGGTACACCGATCAAATTTTTAAAATTAACGCGTTAATCGACAATGGTAGCTTTTTTCAAAGGTGGAGATATATTCTTTCCATCAATCCTAACCTATATTGTTCGTAGATATAAATACAAATATGATCATTGCAATGGCACTTTGAAATTAAAACTAGCCACTACACCAATTACAGCTACACATTAAAATGGGCGTAGGACGGTCCCTATCTAAGTGAAACAATTTCGGTTAGGATTGATGTGAAGAATCAATTACCTTTCAGGAAAGCCTCAGCGTGTCCATTTCAGGCTATTAGAGCGTTCAGAACAGCACTTTGAATTTGAAAATCAACATTAGTTTTCGTTGCTACCCCATTATTTCCTTATCTTTGAAAGAGCGTAGGATGGTCCCTACCAAAGTTAAACAGTTTCAATTAGGATTGATGGAAAGAATAGATCCCCATCTTCCACAAAAGCTTAAGAATGTCCATTTGGGGCTATTAGAGGGCTCACAACAGCACACTTAATTCGAAAGTCAGCATACGCTTTCCCCCGCTACGCAATTATCTCTTCATCTTTAAATGAGCGTAGGACGGTCCCTATCCAAGTTAAACAGTTTCGATAAGGATTGTTGGAAAGAATGGATCCCCACATTTCAGAAAAGCCTAAACATTCCCATTTAGGGATATTATAGGGCTTGCAAGAGCACTTTGAACACGAAAATCCCTATAACAACCAATTGAAAGGAGCTTTCGCACAAATTAAGGGTGATATACCTTAAATACGATTTTGGGGGTCAAGGGTTGCTTTTACGTAAAAGACGTATTTTACTTTCCAGGTCCAGAATTGTGTGCTGAACGTTTTTGCTTCACATTATGCTTTTGATTTGTTGACGGTTAAGGCGTTACAGCCAAAAAACAGTCCCCCCACCCCCTTTTTTTTTTGGGGGGGGGAGGGGAAGAGTTGGGACATGAACGTTTGAGCCCCAGGATTTTTAAACACTCTACCCATACTAACTGAAACCACAGGGGCACATCGGTTGCCAGATGTGAAATAAATTGGCAGTTTTACAGTTTCCCCACCACCCCCCTACCCTCCCATGTAATTAAAACGTCACCGGAGCGCTCCCTTTGGGACGCTCTTAAATGGCTTTTGTACCAATTGCGCTATTTAAGAATCTGAATTTTGTAATTACAGAGCGGAAAAGAATATTTTGGTACTGGCCTAGCTGATGTGCTCTAAAATGTAATACATACAGATTTTGAGGGTTACTTGGCTAACCTTCCCACACGTTATGCACCAATTTGGAAACTTCAGACTCGGTGATAGTTGACGTCCAATAGACTAACAACACTTTCTCGCACTCGAACCTTTTGTACTCGAGATGTAATACAAATCTCTGTGGGCTCCCACACTATTGTAATTCCGCACGCAACGCCGCAAACCGCTGGTTTCTAGCTATAACGGTTTCCGCGATATCGCAATTTTGCTTCGGGGTTTGCGCCATAATTCGACTGGTCAGAAAAAGTACGATACGATGATCGACGAAATTTTTCATCGCGATGTCATCGAATTATGCCACCCCTACAACATACTTAAAGGGCAATTACATCCATTTTGACATGCATGTTTGACTTTTGGATCACTGACACAATAACCAAACACAAGAATTGCGGTAAGAATACGTTACTTACGTCCGATATAACAATTTAATTACTGCATCACCAAAACACGACACGGAGATCGCTATTGTTTTGCTGGAACACTCAGAAATTAATGCCGACAGATGTCACTTTCCGATTTCGACTCGCAGCCGATTGAGATAGCTGTATTGACTGTGCGGAGCTCAAGCGTCTGACGGCCTTAGCTGGCCGGCAGTGTAGTGGCCAGCTAAGGTCATCAGACGCTTGAGCTCCTCAGTCAATACAGCTATCTCAATACGCGTTCCAGCAAAACAATGGCGACCTCCGTGTCGTGTTATGGTGATGCAGTAATTAAATTGTTATATCGGACGTAAGTAACGCATTCTTACCGCAATTCTTGTGTTTAGTTATTGTGTAAGTGATCCAAAAGTCAAACATGCATGTCAAAATGGATGTAATTGCCCTTTAAATATCAAGTAAGGGTCGTTCCACTACCGTACGGCTACCTAACATCCATTATTAACCCTTTTTTGCCCATGCCGAACTGGACGATTGATTTTTCTTTAATATTGGGTCAGTCGCGGGATTCGACCCGGCATTCACTTGGTTTGAAGACGAGGATGCTAACCACTGGGCTGTTGCTGCTCGCTTTGCTCGGCGTCCCCGGGGACCCCTCACAAAGCTCGCGTTGCGTGTCAGGAGTTATTTTTTTGCCGTTCCGTATAGCCGCCTACCATTGGGCAGTAAACGGTTAGTAAACAAAAATTCTAAAGGTGCGAGTTTAACAAAGCAAAAGTCGGGGATAAATATCGGCATTGAACGAATAAAAATAGAGCAAATCGTACTAGGATTCGAACCCTGACATCCCGCCTGCTGCTAGCCGGTTGCTCTGCCAATCTTGCCCAGTGGCTATCGAAGGTTGCATAGCTTCTAAGCTTTCGTTTAGCTCGTAGCCAGCTATAGGTTCCACCCCGATAGTGCAGTTGGTAGAGAGCCTCTGTTAAGCGGGATGTTTTGGGTTATTAGAGTACGTATTTTGTTTTCGTACAACGCCGGTCTTTTTGCTTCGTTTGGGGAGGGGGGAAGATGGAGCGCAAAAAAATACACTTTAACAATGTCTGCCAATCGTAGGCAGTATCTTTCGCATATGGGACACAAAACCCTAATTGATTATTCACTATCGAACTCCATAACTTTTATTTTTTTGAGAATAAAATAGAATATTGGTTTATTGAACCAGGCAAACTGTACAAAACTCCGTATGTGCCCTCACCCCACAAGAGCTAATGTTCGCGTTTGGTGTGTTGGCTACCATAATAAAACTTAACTAAAAACACAATAATTACAAATGTCAACTTATAAAACAATACAAAGTTTGCAAGGTGTTCATTTAATTTAGCAAGATTAATTTTTGAAACGCTGTGCTGCGCACGTGAAGCTCCTTTATCTCTAAGTATTATTAGTCGTTTTAATGTTGAGGGGCCAGTGCGTAGTGATCAGTGATTGTAACTTAACTAAAGCCGATTTGTATTTGTCAAAATCATGCCTTTTAACAAAAAGTAATAGTTCACGTGTGTATACATCTAAGAGCCCCAGCGCACACAGCGACTAAGCCGCTGCGACCAACGAGAATGCTTACGGTATATGTAGCAACGCGCACTTAGCCGCAGCGGCCAGCCTGTCGCCGCGATCACTGGGATCCCGGGCGGCGTGCAGGAGGCCACAGGGCGATCGTACTTGCTCCGTGTTCATTTTACACCACGTGATCGAGAATTATCAATGAAAAACGGACGTGGCCGCGCGGCACGTCGCAGTGTTTTTTTGGCCGCGACGACCATTGGCCGCCAAGTGCGCGGGCGCCAAAATTACAACCCACGGAAACCCTTTCTTACCAGTTAGGGCACTCCACGCAAATACAGGTGAGAACAAAGTGGCGTGGGATTAGGAACTTGTACAATCTGTAATGTTTACATATTTTTTTTATTAGAGGACCTTCGGCGGAAAGCTCTTGATATAATCACAGGGGTACTGCCGGGAGTGCCAGCTTTTTTCACATTTTTTTCAACATTCGCACTTTTCATTTTTTTAACATAACAATCAGCTTTTCATTTTTTTCATAAATTTTTGACATACTTGCTTTTTCATTTTTTCATATTTTTTACTTACCTACTTTTCATATTTTTTAGACTATTTCTTCGTTTTCATACTATATCACACCAGTTTCACAATTCTTTAATAAATTTTTTTTCGTTGTCAGTAACCATTATAATTTCTCTGTGAAATTATAGAGCAAAAGCGAATTCAAAGCCATTTCCCCCATAAACCAACCAATTTTTTTTGTGTGCGTGTGTTCTAACCACAGACATGCCTTAACGTAATTTCGGGCCCAAACGTAGGGCGGATAATTTGATTGTTTTTACTTCATATGTGTGCTTTGCCTTTTTTTTTCCCACACCAACCCCCGTATTTTTCTCATTCGTCACATTTTTTTTTTAC
This sequence comes from Lithobius niger, assembly GCA_023313725.1. Classification (NCBI taxonomy): domain Eukaryota; kingdom Metazoa; phylum Arthropoda; class Chilopoda; order Lithobiomorpha; family Lithobiidae; genus Lithobius; species Lithobius niger. The sequence goes on along the minus strand of JAHWFP010180555.1, from coordinate 15,272 downwards.
CACTGGCAAATTTTCAAATTTTTTACACCGGCAGCATCACTGTAATCAGGAGCTTATAAAGAGTGAGGACGGATTACAGCACGCAGCTAGGCGATTTTTTTGTACTACAAACGTCCGCCATGCTGATAACGAATTTTACACTGCATCATCTTAATTTGGTGTAAGGTAGGCGCTAGGGGTAACTCCCCCCCCCCCCCCACCCTTTAAAGCAACCCCTTTCCCCCCCCCCCCCCCCCCCCGCAAAAAAAAAAAAAAGATGTGCAGCGAAAATTGTGTTATTTGTTGCTGTGGCTTCTGTCTGGAGATAAGGGGGGGGGGAGGCTGCCCCCCTGAGGCCGGAGAAAATTTGAATTTATTGAATTTAGCGTCCCTAAAAGGAGTGATTATCCAAAATTTAAAGACTAAAACAAGCCAAAAATAAATTTTAGGAGAAAAAAATTCACCCCTTTTCCCCCCAAATGAAAGAAAAACTCTCCCCTCCTCTCTCCATATGACTGAAATCTTGTTCGTCACCCCCTCTTCCGTAGGCACCCCTGGGTTGGCGAATCGCATGATATGGTCAAATGCTAGCGTGTACAGAATCAGTGATTCACTCCTTTGTCTTCAATCTTCATGTACTCCTGATGTTAAAGGTACACGCCTCCAACTTGGTTTTCCTGTCAAGACTTGTTTTGCATCATTAGTTCAAACATATGTAAATGTCGCAAACGCATTTTTTTGGCTAAAATGGACACGTTTAGAATTTTTTGAAAGACGGTGGGCATATATTCTTTCTGTCAGGACAAGGAGTAATTTTGGCGCCCATTCAACTTAGAAAATATTTGAAACCCCATTTTTTGTCAGTTAAAACTTGAAAAGTTTAAACTCTTAAAGGCAGATTGTTATATACGGAATGAAATGTAGCACCGTCAGCCCCAACACTTGCTTGCATCAAACTGAAGGAATGCACATCACCATTTCTTTGAAAGACATAAAACAAGTCACACACCCTTTAATTATTGAGTGAAAATTTCGTACGTCCTCGTGAATCTGGGAACAAGCTGTAAAGGTTAACGATATCACTGCCACTCGATGGCACCACGGTAGATTCTTTAGTGTTTTCCGTCTGTGACAACCCGCCTTTAAATATTCCATTTTGTTGTTGCTTTACTTTCAAAATGTGTGAGTCATAGAACCTATTGCTGCGCAAAAATGGTTCAATAATCGTGGCGGACGTCAAGTACTAATCCAGGTCCCCCCCCCCCCCACCCCTCTCCGGGCCCCCACACCATTGAACCACGCATGCGTGGCGTTAGACCGACGCGAAGTTTATTATTTTGTGCTTACTGTCACGATGATGAGTTAGCAATCCATATTTTACCAATCGTTTTGGAAGATTGAAGAGCTGAACAAAATCCACAACAGCCAATATTAAGAACGCTCGGTAGTGCATTAACCATTCATAGATAGACGCACAGTTTGACAAAACACATCGTTCACTTAGTTTCTGTAGTTGCCATAGCGACTCCATTGCCAAACTAGTGAAGTCGAAGAATCGTTACCATAGTTGTCCATCATCGACCTTGTTTGTCGTCAGTATAATTAATAAACAAAAAGAGGGTAGCCAACAACAAGAGTGACCAGTAAATCACAAGATGTGGGTCCAGCTGACACCTGAAAGGAGCCGTATTTGTGGACTGTAAAGAGTGACGAGTGAACAGCAATGATGACGAAAAACTTCACGCGTTATTTTTTGAATCCGGGGCATGAATTGGTCGGGCTTTTGGGAAATGGCGTCAGTGCACGTGCACCCTTTTTGCTAACTACACTTTCCGTGAACTTTACTTACTTAAAACTGGAACAGCACACACACTCTACCAAGGTTCCCACTAAAATACTGAAATAATTTCCCCAAGTTTTTCAGGTTTTACGCAGGAATTGTGGTTAATTTCCATGTTATTTACCAAAATTTCAGGAAGACATTTTACCAATTTTCACTTGTTTTTCACGTCTCACTCAGAGCAAAAAAGTATCCCAATTTAAAGGGATACTCGGCCTGCCTTATAACATTCCGCGTGCCAAATTACAGCTACGCGCAAATCGTGATTCGAGCATTTTACAGTGCCAAGGTCGGCTGGGGTGGTAGCTGCGTTTCTCGCATAGCTGCTTTCTCGGTTGGCTTTGGGAATAGTACACGAGACAGAATCAAGTCAACGATTGTGTCGTCACAAACCGGAATGATTCTCGTATTTTAAAATCACAATTTGTAATTTTGTAGGCTAGTGTCTTATAATTTTGCTTCGGCGATCTACTGAAATAATTAATTTTAATTTTTACCGCATTAGTCTATTAAATTTTAGATCTCATGGTAATTATTAGAAAATTAGTAGATGTACACACAGAGATGAAACTTCACGATTTTTGTACGCGCGCAATGCATCATGTAGTTACGGATCGTTCTTAAATATAGTTAACAATATTCAACAGACAATCTCCTAGACGCCACATTTTAAAACGGTTTTTTTTAGCAAGGGAAAGACTAACGGTAAGTAAATAGACCTTTGGGGCCGTACTTGATGTGGTGGATCGAGAAAAATGGCGCTGGGCGGTATATCCCTTTAATGAACTTTTACACAGAAATGCAAGGACACATTTTATTTTACTACAATATGTCTTAACAGAATATGTTTAAAGGATTTAGGACTATAGGCCTAAAATTGTGGCTTTGTTTTTTTCCTGATATTTCCAGGGTTTTTGTGAAAAATCGGAGAATTCCCCGAGTTTCAAACGCAGTTTAAATTTTCTGTGTTTTCCAGGTTTTCAAGGTTCTCCAGTTTGGTGGAACCGTATCTATACACGTAAGTACAATGTTTATTTGTATGAAATTGCAAAAAATGAGAGTCACAGACTCAGAGAGGCGTGGGAGTCGGAAGAGAAGAGGCAACAAGGACATTTATTGGTTTTGATCAGGCCCAGGTTTAGCTTGAAAACGACTTACCCACGTTGCGCCTTATCGGCCAGAAGAACCAGAACAAGAATGCAAAGGGTTTAACGAGGGTTTAAAATTCGCCAACAACAATCGGACCAAGTCCAACAAAGGCACAACTCCAACAATGTTAGTGACATACGTGACATACGTCACCAACAAAAAAAAAAAAAAAAAAAATTAATAAATAAGGTGAATTTGTGGACTGCCAGAATGACAAGTGAGCACATTTTAATGTAATAATTGGAAGGAATCGACTAGTTTAGATGGTTGGTCCTGGCAATAAACCTATTCTGATTAAAACATGTTCTTCTTTTATGCTTCTGCATGTTTCCAGAGCGTTGCTTGAATTTAAATTTTATTTCCCAGTCGAATAAAAGCAATGTCTCCCGTTATAATGTTAACACCGCCAAGAGACAATCAACATTGGGAAAATTCTTCAACAACATGGGCGAGCCATCCGAATCACTTTGTTAACGTCACTGGCCATTAAGTTTTAGTGTAAGCAAATTAGGCCAAAATAAAGGAAAACCCGGAATTAAATACTAGAGATATGATCTTTGGCAGGGACGTTCGTGTATATCAGGGTAATTATTTTCTAGAAGTATAGAAAAATCCGCCTTGGGGAAAAGCCGCCATCTTGGAAAATGGCCGCCAAATAATGTTACATTAGCCGTAACTGCGGCATTGTCGAGCCTGCAGGAAAACATCCCATACAAATGATGTAGACTACAGAACAGTATAACGAACAACTTTGCTTACATTAGAACAATTTTTTTTTCTGTAAAACAGCTAAATAAGTAGAGCCAGTTGAATATTTAGTACATATTCCACGGCGCCTCATTTACTTACTATACAGGGTGTCCCAAAAGTCCCAGTCCAGCCTCATAACTTTGTAAGGAGTTGAAAGAAACTAGTGAAACTCTGGCAATGTATGCTTGGCTTATTGTACAACCGGCATTACGGCTTCCCCCCTTGGGAGGCTTCCCAACTCAGAAATTTCCAATGGAATGGAGGGTAGTGGAATACCTTATTTGAAAGGTCTTCATTAGGCGAGTCAAGTGCCGCAACGATTGCTTCGATACGACGGGCCCACCCAAAATGGCAGCCGGTCAAACATTAGGAATACCCTCTACATCCCTATGTCTTACTCAGGCTAAAGACATCATAAAGGGACGTAGATGGCAGCAAAATGCTTCATTCAATTTAGTTGGATTACACCCTCTCCAGCCGGGGAGGAGGGTCATTGAGGCCCACACTCTGGGCTTCAAACCGCAAGAGACGTTGTAGGTGTGATCCAACTGAATTGAAAGGGGCAGTCGTAATGCCGGTTGTACAAAAAGGTAGATCCTTTAACCAAACATACATTGCGAGAGTTTCACTAGTTTCTTTCAACCCCTTAAAAAGTTATGAGGCTAGACTGGGACTTTTGGGACACGCTGTATAGTCTGGTAGCAGTGCCAAAAACATGGAAGTAAGGTCCGCCAATGTTTATGGTGTGTTGTGTTTCTTCAAGGCATACTTAATGAAATTCTGCAGGGTGCCACTTTGTCACCCTTGAGCAAATTTAAATATTCAAGATGGCGGCCAAGATGACTAAAAAGTCATATATCGGCCATATCTTCGCTTATAGAACAGACAGGATAATCATTTTGGTGTCTAATACTACGTTTTCAGGGTCAGGGAATGCTAATAACGGATTATCTTGTTGATAAAATATACGCCCCTTTTTTAGGGTCTGGTATCACAGTCACCGTTCGATTTTTCGCTCATTTTCAACTTTCAACTGCTATTCTGACGTTTCTAATTTAGGTGGAGACTCCAATTCGATTTATTTTAAAGACGATATCCCTACCTTTTGAGTGAACCTAATTGGAGTCATCCACCTAAATTACAAACATCGGAATAGCAGTTGAAAGTTGTAAAATCGAACAGTGACTGTGATACTAGCCCCTAGTAAAAATGGCGGAGCTCGGTCCCTAACAATGATAAACTCATTTATCTACCCTTGAAGCAAAGAAGACATTCCTACCTTTCTAATGAATGTAATTGGGGTTTTCTACCTAAATTAAAAACGGCAGAATAGCAGTTGAAAGTAAAAAATGAGTGATAAATCGAACGCTTACTGTGATACCCCCCCGCCCTCCCAAAAAAAAGGTAGCTCGGTCCCTAATAATGATAAACCCATTTATTTACCCTTGATGCAAAGAAGACATTCCCACTTTTCGATTGATCTAATTGGGGTCTTCCACCTAAATTAGAAACCACAGAATTACAGTTGAAAGTTGAAAATGAGCGAGAAATCGAATGGTGACTGTGACACCAGCACCTAAAAAAAAAAGGGGGGCGTATATTTTATCAACAAGATAATCCGTTCTTAGTATTCCCTGATCCTGAAAACGTAGTATTAGACACAAAAATTATTATCCTGTCTGTTCTATAAATGAAGATGTGGCCGATATATGACTTTTTAGCCATCTTGGCCGGCATCTTGAATATTTAAATTTGCTCAAGGGTGACAAAGTGGTACCCTGCAGAATTTCATTAAATATACCTTGAAGAACACCATAAAACATTGGGCGGACCTTACTTCCAGCTTTTTGGCCCTGCTATAAGACTATATAGTAAATGAGGCGCCTTGGAATATGTACTTAATATTCAACTGACTCTACCTGCTTTATTTAGCTATTTTACGGAAAAAAATTGTTCTAATATAAGCAAAGTTGTTTGTTATACTGTTCTCCACATCATTTGTATGGGATGTTTTCCTGTAGGCTCGACTACACCGGAGTTACGGCTAATGTAACATTATTTGGCGGCCATTTTCCAAGATGGCGGTTTATCCCCAATGCGGATTTTTCTATGCTTCTAGAAAATAATTACCCTGATATACACGAACGTTCCTGTCAAAGATCATTTCTCTAGTATTTAATTCCGGGTGAAAAGCTAATTTGCTTACACTAATTTCTCTGGGGCCGTCTTGAATTTAGCTCCCCCCCCCCGCCACAACCACCACACACACACTTAAGTAAATTACCCAATCAATCCTTGAATGCCGACCGATTTACAAAGGTCAGTTGCAATTACAAACGTCAAGAGCATGGCCTACGTGTACAATTTGAGGGAAAACTCATTGTAAGTTTCGATCTAGCGTCCTTTCAGCTAGGAAACCAAGCCTCCGAACCAATATGCTGTGCTTTGGGAACCCCAGGGAACCCCATAAAGCATGCTAACTTTTTTCGACTATTACTACTAATACTCTACGACTACTACTATTCCCGAAAATTGTCAGCTTCTCCCGTGGTAGCTGACAATTTTAAGAGGCCTGCAATTATTCCACCAAACATTCACAGTATAAACAGTTCATGAATGCTTTGAAAGTAATTTGCAAGCTTGGCCTACGGGCGAGATTTGTCGGACTTGGATTGAAAGGGCGCCTGTGCCATTTGAAGGAATGACATGGGAAGGGTGGGGGGACGGGACGCCTCGTGTTTTGCGAGAAACGTTCATCAGATTAACTGAAGGCCTCTCGAACATCAGGTAGGGAATCTGGGGGAGCACAGTCCGCTCACCCCAAGCAGGGTACGGGGCAAGTCCCGTAAGTTTTTGCTGCGTTCGCAATTTTACTGCTATTTTGGCTGTGGAGTGCATGCTTTAAAACACATGCTACATTTTAAGTAACAGGTTTTTTTTTCGGCCGATTTTCATACGTCTAATGAATTTTTTTCCCTTGGGTAGAAGAAGAGGGGGGGGGGGGCGGGGATTAAAAACAACTGAAGGACAGGAAGAGAGAGAGAAAGAGTGAATTTGATTGTGGCCAGTATGAAAATAATCAAATTCATTTTTATTTGGGGGGAAAAAATGAGTGCCCAAGGGGCGCCAGAACTATGTCACATAAAGGGCGCCTGTGCCATGGCACAATCGGGCAGTGACATGACGTAGTATTATTGTATATAACTCTATGGTGGAGCCAGTAACTGGGTTAGCTGCAAGGGTCACTGGAGGGCGAAAAGAAAGGCGTCTTACTGAAGACAATGCTGTTAAGAGTGGATTTCTTAGGCCTATAACGCGCGATTTTTGTCGATTTGTTGGCAAGTGGAATCTTTATTTTCCGATTACAACCTCGCAGCATAAGGGATTGGAGAATGCAACGGTTTTTTAAGCCTATAAGAAATCCGATCTCAAAGCACTGCCTTGACTAGAAGTGCCGTTGTTTAACCCTCGATTTCAATCTAGTGCCCCTTGCAGCTATCACTCTTGTAGCCAATATGACGTCACTTGCCGCTGCTCTATAGCACCATAGCCAGTCTTAGCACGGCCTTCGCGAACAAACAGATGATGTGTAAAATGACAGTTTGAGGGAAAACTCATGCAGACTCTTCAGTAAGGGTGCGAAATTGCATTAACCTTCGCCCCCTTACACAAACACACGCACGCACGCCAAGAACGTGCTGTAAAATGACTATTCCCACTTCTCAGTGAAGAACATGTTGGCATTTTATCAGCTCGCCAGCTTTACAATCTTATGACTTACTTGGCACGCGTCACCAGATGTCCTTGATTCTTTGTACAATACCACAGTGCGTTACAAGTCGATTAGCTTAAACAATTCGTTATGGTGGAAGATCTTTATGAACGAACTGCTTCCACCCGGAAGAAGGAAGACTATTTTTTATTTTTAAATAGATGGAATATCTGTCTATCATTGATAACAACAAATATTGATTGAGAAATTATTTCAAACATTACTATTATCCAACCCAAAAAATCAAGTGGAAAGCTAATGCTACATGTGCAGGTCATTGAGCAAATTCTGAGCGGTAGGATTTTTATTCGGCAATAGTAAATTGTCATAGGCGTCATGCCTTTAAATACAGATTTAACAGAAATAAGAGGCACGATCGTCCTATCTTGTGGACATGGCATTGCGAAATGCGAGGTATTAGAAGCAACTAACGGACGGTACAGGGCGGAACCGTATGAGGTTGTAGTAAAAGTATCACAATAAATTTAAACACAACTTAGGATAATTTCTTACGCATACTGACTAACGTGCAACACGAATTAGCAACGAAATCAGACAGGTTGGTGTAAAGTTATAGCACCTTAAGGAGCCCCAGAAACTGTTTGAGGAGGTAACAGACGGTCTTCGCAATAACCCCCCCAACCCTCCACCCAACGTTGGAGGGAGGTTTGTCACAGTTTTCCCACCAAACCACCACACCACCAGAAATCCCAAAAAAACATTCCTCTGGCAATCTGTCCATTCTATTCAGTTAAAATAGCCCGGCCACCCCACCACCCCTCGAGCCCCCCCCCCTCCCATTTCTTATTTCTCCACATAATCTCACTTCATGTCAAGTAGTACTGAGTACATGGCTGAATATGTGATGGGAGGAGGGGAATTAACGTTGTTGGTTGTGAAAATTAGTTTTAAGCGAAATTTTCTTTTAAATGAATAATTTTTGTGAGTGAGGTGACAAATTTGAGTCAGGTGCATTACAGCTCACAACAATTAAAAACGAAATAAAAAAGGAGTGAACGCCGTATACGAGCCAAAGCTGGCGTGTAGTGTGTGGATTTCAAAATTAAAAAAAAATAATAAACTTAAGAATGATGTTTGCCCCGGCTGATTCTTGTTTCTATTGCCTTACCGAAAATCTACATTACCTGTAATTTATAGCATTTTTCTGTTGGATGCTTTTCCCCTAGAGGTTAGAGTTATTAGAACCTGCCAGCCTCGTAACCCAGTGCGCATGCGCAAAATCCTCCTATAAAGCCTTGTGAGTGAGCAATGGCACATTTTATTCCTATCGGTTAGTCAGGTAGGTGACTCAAGAGGGGAGGTAGGGCGGGTAATGTATATTTGCTGTAAGGCAATATAAACAAAAATCAGCCAGGGCAAGACGGCATTCTTCAGTTTCTATATGCCGTTCGAAAATGTACATTACCTGAAATTTATAGCATTACTGCAGAACTCGTCAAAACTTGCAGCAAGAACGATCTGACGAGTGCCCTAGGAGTACGAGCTGGCTTAGGATAATTATGATTGGGAGCTGTCGTTGGCTGTCGACGAGCAAGACCAGAAGTTGCAGGAACCATTTACTGCGCATTTACTGCCCTGGCTAGATCATCGGGGACTGGGGTGATGAAATGGGGAAGTCTGGCATTGTGCCTTGTGGCAAATAGGTCGATCTTCGGCATTCCCCATATGCTGAACAGAGATTTGCAAATGGAAATCTACAGCCGATCTATATCCGCAATGAAGTTCCGGCTGCCGTGCATGTGGAGAGGCAGGATGATCGTGTTCAGAGCGATGCAAAGACGAAAGATGTTTGAAGTCACTTCGTGCAGTCAGTAAGACTGTGTGCCGTCCCCATTCTGGAAATAAGTGACAGCCGTTGCATTGTCGGTATGGATCTACGCAACCTTCTCGGCGACCAAGTGTCGAAAATGGTGAAGAGCCTGGAGAACTGCCTTTAATTCCAACACGTTGATGTGGTCGTGGTTGAGGGTCATCCAGGAACCGGAGACTTGTATGTTGTTGATGTGTGCCCCACCCCCCAGCCATCTATAGGGAAGCATCCGTCAGGAGGTGAAGATCTGGCTGTGGCTCGTGAAGGGGAACGGACTTGGTAAAGATGAAGACATATGGCCACCATAGTTGAGTGTTGGTTGGGAAGGTGTGATCTGACGGATGCGACCGGGATGCACAGTGCGGGAATGTCCCCAGGTGTTAATGCGAAACTGATGGTAAGGCCGGGCTATCGGCCGTATGGATGAGAGCCGCAATGGAGTCAAATCTGCCGTAGAGGAAGTTGACGTCTGGAAGAGTATGATATAATTGATGGGGAAAGCAGTGTGCTATCGCAAGACCGTCGCAGTCCTGTCGAGCGACGGCATGATGGCTGCCGAGGCGAGATTGAAGGATAGTAAGACGAAGGATTGAGTGGAGATGAACCACGATTTCATGAGGTTGACGCCGAAGCCCAACCTGGAGAGAAAGGACATGGTGAAATCCCGATCGTGAATGAAAACGGTAGGGTCCTGGTTTTGAAGGAGCCAGTCGTCTAAATAAGCCTTTGCAGAAATCTGGTTGCGACGAAGAGCGGCAAGGACGGGTTTGAGGACGAGCGTGAAAATTCGTGGAGCCGCATTGAGGCCGAAAGGCAGACACTGGAATTCGTAAACCTTGTTGTTGTACATAAAACGAAAGTGATGGCGAACGGACACGTGTAGGGGAACATGAAGATAAGCGTCTTCGAGGTCAATGGTCCATACTGTCTGGTTGTAGAGAATGACGGATGGACTTCAATCTGGAAGTGGTGGTTGGCAATCAGTCCATTGCAATTAGGTCATTTTTTGACGAAGTTTGGAAAAAATTCCCATAAAGTAAAACTTGGCAAATACTCCCAGAAATACTTCCCAAGTAACATACTAAAAGTCCCCTAAAATCTAGAGCTACCACATTGTAATCATATTTAACGAAATTCAGTTTAGACATATTCATCTTTAACGAAAATTCAGTGTAGACATAATTCAGTTTAACGAAAATTCAGTGTAGAGGTTATTGATTTTAACAAAACTCGGTGTAGACGCATTTCAGCTCTAACAAAATTTAGTGCAGACATACTTCAGTTCAGGCCTTCAAATTTTAAATGTACCACATTTTATAGATGCATTTTGATGGAATACTGGTAATTCGTATGTAGTTGCGTTTACACGTACTTCAACGTCCCCGACTTCTTTAAATTTAAAACATCAAAATACCAGGTGCACCTGTTTGATTTTTGTTTCTATTGCCTATTGAAAATATAAATTATCTGATATTTTAGCATTGTCCTTCTCCCATGCTGTTTCATCTAGAGATTAAAGACTATGGAGCACCGCCAGCGTCGCTACCCACTGCGCATCTGTTCTGCGCAGCATCCTTGGTATATAAGCAGAGACGGCAGTCTTGATTCCATCTTTTGTGGAAACGTGTGCTTAAGGAGATTTATGTTATCCGGCTGCTAGTGAGGAACAGGAAATGTACTGATGTTTGGGCGGTGAACCTTCCTGTTGCTTGTGGAGAGAGCTGGCAGCGAAAGACGATAGGTGAGCAGTAAGTATGAACTACTGTGAGCCATGAAAATGGGTCAAGCCTGGTTTCCAAATTTCGAGCGCCTCTGCACACTAGGCGCACATCGGCGTAGAAGCAACTGTGTAGAAACATAGCAGTAGTAGAGCGCTCGGTCGCCGCTTACCCGGTCGTCTGGTTCCCCATGCTGTAGTATTTAAATAAAAAAAGCACTTTGATGTAGAGACACGGCAACTACGGAACCGTGGTAGTAGAACTGAACATTTCCGGGTTGAAGGAGGCTGGGTTAAGAGCCCAGGGACGGTCCTCTGCAGGGACTGACATACCGTCAGCAAAATTGATGTAGTAGTAGGCCGATGTTCGGTTGCCCGATGTTCCCTATGCTGAAGTACACGGTCAGAGCACCTGAACGTACAAAGAATGCTTGTTGTCAAAAACGTGGAGAAAGCGGTTCCAAGGTAACCGTGGGCACGCCCAAAGGTTGAAGTGGGACCGAAGGTGAACTGAAGGGTGGACCGACTCGCCCCGAAGGGGAACCATTGCCAAAGCAAAGGTCAGCGGTACGAAGATTGCACCTGGGGATCGAGGAGAACACTTGTTGTGAGCAGATGCATTAAGCGGACGGGAGAACCAGTAGAGTCACCACACGACGTGGTGACGAGAAGGGGATCACTGGAGGCGACCGATGGCACCGGTATGCTGGCGACCGAAGCAGAATTCTTGGTTTAGTGACTGTTGAGGCAACCCAAGCGTCAGTGCCCCGAGAGGGTGCGATCGCTTGTGGCTGAAAGAGCGGAGAGCTGAATTCATAAGAGCGTGTACGGTCTCCTTTGGTAAGGAACCATCTTGTTGTACACGGGTCTGTAGCTTAGAAGCCGAGGAGGCTCGAGAAGAACGAAAAGAGACCGTCGGAATGGCGGAGCGCTCATCGTGAGGCAGTAGGTCGAGCCTTGACTTGAAGCTTCAAACGGCTATACCGTTCTTTAGCGGTGAGCAGGTCCTGCTGAAGGCTGGAAAGATCGTCGGTCTATTGTAGTTTTCCACATTGAAGTGGAGAAGTAGTGACCGTATCTTGGATGCAGTCGATAGTCCTAGTGTGGACAGTAGATGAGGGGTCCGCAAAGGGTACCGTAGACCATCGAGTCTCGGATCCACGGGACAGGGAACAAGCTGCCGAAAAATGGAGAACACAGGTAGTGGTGCGTCAACCAAAGAGGAACCGAGGCCGGAGGGGAACGCCGGTCCACCGGTTCCCGCGGTGTACCCTTGGTTCATGGCATGGCGACCGTAGATGAACAGAGAACAGCAGGTTCGACGTGGTTGGAGGCTGGAGCAGAAAAGATGGAATCACGACCGCCGTCTCGGCTTATATACCAAGGGGACTGTGCAGAACAGATGCGCAGTAGATAGCGACGCTGACGGAGGTCCAAAGTCTTTAATCTCTAGATGAAACAGCATGGGAGAAGGCGAATACTAAAATTTCAGGTAATGAAAATTTTCAAGGCATAGAAATTATCTTTTAAAGCGTTAGAAAAAAACTATAAATTACTTTGAAAATGGTATCCAGTTCCAGGCCCACACATGTACATTCACTATATAATTCCTCGCTGCAGAACAGATGGCGAAAAATAACTAACTGTGGGAGAGCTAACTATTAGACTGAAACAAATGCGGGAGGGAAGCTGGGGAAAAAGAGCCTAGCCAAAATTGGGCCTACTAAAGGCCTAACAGCCAAAAATCCCCCTAACTAGGAGACCTAGCAAGGGTCGAAGAAGGACCAACCAGTTGGCTGGCCCGAAGGCTTTCTGATTTTACCATGCTGGCCCCTTTGCTTAAATACCTTTTGGTAACCCCTGACAACCGCGAAATAGCAAGAGTATTATGGGAAATGGAAGTTCCTAGAAGGTTCTAGAGGCAGGAATCGGAAATTAAATCACAAGGCATAGATAATGTCCACCTATGTAAGATTAGCCACACAATACTAAGATTGGCCATTGGCCCAGCAAACATGCAAGTACAAGATTTGCGACATACTCCACTACCCACACGAAGCTCTGAAATTTACTCCTCGCAAATCTTGTGTCTATACTTTTGACAAACATACATGTTGTAACACTCTAACCATGTTCAATTTTTATTTCAACAGTTGTCCATAAAGATGCAAGCTGAAAGAAAAATTTACACATACATCAAACACATATGAATACCACTACTCTTCAACTACTACAAAAAAAAAAACAACACTTTCTTGTATTTAGTGATGAACATGAAAGATGACCAACTCTTCAACACCTCGGGTTTTTTTTTTAAAACCTCCCGTGACCCTGGAAATATAGCCTAGGGGCACGTACTTGCGTCCAAGCAGACGACTTTTGTGATAACGGCGTCTTGGCAGACGATTTTACAACCCCAATCCCACCATTGTGGAATTGGGCTACAAGTACGTTTGTAGCCGATGAACATGAAATAGCAAAGAGTTGGCTCATGCGAGACAAACTGACCAACCACTCACAAACAAGCAATTGCTCTTATGAGCAGACCAGAAACCATTATGGTATAAACAAACAGAAAACTAGTAGCTATCCTTAACAAACAGACTAAAACGTCGCGCCTATAAGGACGAAACCAATTCGCAACTATTACCACAGAATAGGCGAAACAAGAACTGCACCTGCCACCAAGAATGGGCAAAACAAGGTTCGAACATTGCCACCAAGAATGGGCAAACTAAAAACTGAACCTTGAAAAACATGGTTTAAGAAAAACCTGAAACAACTGCTAAACAACTCAACACTACACACTATAATTAAGTTAGTTCTAAAGGCCGAAAATTAAATTGATTTATGCGGGGGGGGGGGGGAACCCTTTGGGGGAAAAAACCATCGCAGAAATATTGCTCTTTATGAGCATACCAAATTGCAAGAAACTGCATGCTTATTATAAGCCAAAATTAAATTGAATATTGCCGTAAGGCAACCCCAAACGCTAAATTAAATGTCCCCCCTTCACTAAACCATACCCAAACTCTAAAGCAGCTTTTACGGCCAAACTAAGCCTAAAACAGAAAATTGTCCGAAGTAAAAACGTTTCTGTTTTACCTCCCAAGTTCAAAAACCCAAAAATCCAAAATAGGCCTAACGTTCTAAACCCTAAAAACGGATTCCCAAGACCCTTCTGTATATGCCTACCAAATTTCAGCAAGATCGAAGCAGGTTAGGCTTAACTAGTGGCATAGGCCTGACTCAACAATGGAACTTAAGGCCCGAGCTTAGCCATTGCTCGGCTTATCCACGTTTCACCTTAAGCTCCCAAAAATCTAAAAAGGGCGTAAGTGACTCCCAAACAAGAGAACCCTGAAGTGGGCCTAACAAAAAACCTAAAGAGAACCCTAACCCCCAAGTCCCGACCAGCCTTACTCCCGTGAAGAAAAACCTAAACGGAACATCCCGGGTTTCGGCACCATGACGAAAAATAGCAAACTGTGGGAGAGCTAACTATTAGACTGAAACAAATGCGCGAGGGAAGCTGGGGAACTTTAGGCTTAAGTTAGGGTAAAGAGGATGGGTTTAGGGTTGGGGAAAAAAAGCCTAGCCAAAATTGGGTCTACTAAAGGCCTAACAGCCAAAATCCCCTTAACTAGGAGACCTAGCAGGGGTCGAAGGAGGACCAACCAGTTGGCTAGTCCGAAGGCTTTCTGATTTTACCGTGCTGGCCCCTTTGCTTAAATACCTTTTGGTAACCCCTGACAACCGCGAAATAGCAAGGGTATTATGGGAAATGGAAGTTTCTAGAGGCAGGAATCGGAAATTAAATCACGAGGCATAGATAATGTCCACCTATGTAAGATTAGCCACATAATACTAAGCTTGGCCATTGGCCCCAGCAAACATGCAAGTACAAGATTTGCGACAACAGAACTAAACTTGATAACCGGGCCAAATAAATACAATATACTTTAAGGTTGCTTTTTTTTTTAACTAGAAGGCTACAAATTTAAAGCAACTTATCAAGAAAGAGTAATTAAAAGATTTAACCATTCGATAAAAAAAGGAAACTGACAAAAAAACCGTTTCCTCTGCACTTGAACTTCAATTACGTAATTTTGTTTGACCCAGTAGATAACCACATCACAACTGCACACAACACAAGGTTAGGTCGTTTGTTGTTTCCTTGTCTAGGTGGTGATAAGATTCAGAGATTAGTTTACCAGCTTTTTATGGTGTCATT